>CAJDSM010043698.1:0-10339 GCA_903981925.1 Ostrea lurida
GACCAACAAAGAAAACGCGTTCTTGAGACCTGGGTGTCTGTCAAATTTTCATGGATGAATGTTTCTCAATGGTAGGCTGGTATTCATGATTATAATGCAGTGTTGTTCCTGCGAATGCAAGTAGATAATCAGATATTAAAAATTTTGAAGATATTTACAAGCTTTCAATTCAGATTCTGTCTGTAAATGGAAAAAAAAGTTTTGTCATGGGGTTTCCTCTCTTCTGTGATTCACAAGAAGTTGTGCGGTATTCATACGATGGGTATACCGGCAATCTGAACACGTTGATTGAGAGAAATTTACTCCAATCAAAAAACACAATCTTTGTATTCCACCATATCAACTAACAAATTCATTTTTTCCATATTGCCAGCATATGTAAGATGACTTTCTGAATAGAAAAACATAATGCAGACCCCTATATTTTTTCCGCTGTTTGATAAATCTTATCTTTCGCGATAAGTTAGTGATATTAGAATGAATTCCAGGAGAGAAAAAAAGTGGAAAGAAAACTTCATCTGGGAAAGATTACGGGAAAATAGAATTTACATAAAACGCATCTCGCAGTAGCATGTCATTATGGAAGCATTAATGAAGAAATTTACTGTAATATAAAGAGGCTGTGCATTGTACATGTATTACGCAAAGCGGTAAATTGTAAATCTCGATCGATGGAACAGTTAAAAGAAATGTAAAGAGAAAAAAATTGAGATCGGAATAAATGATTTTTGATGAAAAAATAAACCGTAAAACAAACATCAATCGTTTAAACAAATATATATCAAGGACACTCTTTAGTACTTTTCCCAGTTTCCAGTAGTTCCGAGCATTACATGTCCTTTTTAAAAGCGGGGATGAGGGTGTTGTGTTTGTTATTGGGTTTTTTTAAATTTTGATTTTGTACTTTTTTCGGGGGAATTTGTTTCTTTGAGTTTTTACTCTTTTTTTATTGTGGTTTTAGTTTCCTTTGTTTTTTTTTTTTTGTGTGTTTGTGTTTTTTTTTTTTTTTTTTTTGTTTTTTGTTTTTTTTTTTGGTTTTTTTTTTGGTTCTTTGTTTTTATTTTGGTGTGGATTTTGTGGGTGTTTGTTTGGTTTTTTTTGGTCGTTATTGTTTTGTATTTTCAAGGACATATATTTGTAGATTTCAGAAATTATTATGCACAATGTTATACAAATATGTGTTTTGTTGACATATTTCAAAACTTGGAATGACAACAAGAATAAACAGTAGATTGCATTTGAAATTAAAAAAACCCAACAAATTGAAAGAGTATGAGAGAGAGAGAGAGAGAGAGAGAGAGAGAGAGAGAGAGAGAGAGAGAGAGAGAGAGAGAGAGAGAGAGACGTTCCTCTGTGATTGCTTTTTGTCAATAGATTTTGCAGGCAGCGGCGGATTGATTGTGCGAGATTGAGTTAGGTCCAATATGTCGTTTTTATACGTCTGAATCAACTGATGAAGACCATGGTCAGTACACAGTCTATAATAGAGTAATGGATTGACGTTCAGTGGTGCTGAGATCCTCCTGGAGTTAATATAATACACAAGAAAGCAAGCAAGCAAAAGAAATCTCATTCTTTTGCCAGTGATGCCACCAGAACGCTACAGGAAATTATGACCTACCAGGTTTAGGGCAATTTAATGACCACTACAATCCTTTTTCATGTGGTGAATTTTTAAGAGGGATTGACAGTTTTTTAACAACTAATTGAAAACATCATTACTTCACATGGATGCCGTGTCACCAGAGCTATGGCTTTGATTCGGAGGACAGCCACCATTGCGTGTGACATTTGGTATTGGGTTTCGTGATGGAGGATATGGGTTACCATGCCTTTAAGTAGTCATGAATCCAAATGGTTTTATCCACTCTAAAATAAAACCATGTCAGAAAAATGCAAGGAATATATAAATCAATAAAGAGCTTCTCGGATGTAGTGTTATATTTCTGAATGTTTTTCATCAAAATAAAAAGTTCTACTGTGTTATCTTTCGGTTATACACTGTGAAAAGCCCAGAGAGGGGTATTTAAACAACAGCACAGGGATATTTATAACGCGATACACAGGCAAGTAGTTGAGGGGTAATTTAAGTTTTATTGGTCATTGCAAAGTGGATGATCTTGGAAAGCGACACGGTTACAAGTGTATTACCCCTGTCCGGAGATAGTTGGCAGGAACAAGGGAGAGCATAGGAAAAAATGTCGTATAAACTCCAGACCTTCGACGCAATCAGTGATCCAAATTCTCTAGCAACAAGCCAAGATGGACTATATACAGCGACATCCGGGTCACACCGAAAATCGGGATGCTTTGTCTCCACCAAAACAGGATTTATTCTTACTTTCCTTACCATGGCAACAATCGCCATGGTGGGAGTGATTGTGACATTTGCAGTGCCAAAAAATGACGACCAGAGTAATTGCAATTGCGCGGGAACTCAGGCGCCTGTGGCAGGCAATCCGGACTGCACCACCCAAAGTACTCCCACGACGCAGGCCCCGCCCTCTACAACCACGTGTCCTGTGTGTGAGTATATTTGTTACCTAAAATAGCACACTGCATCAGGTAAGCAAACTGCACTACTTTCAATTCTATAAAAGTTTCCAAAGACAAAATGCTCAAAGAGAAACGCAGGCGCACATTTTATGTGTTATGGGTTTTGAATTAAAACTACACCTAAATATCGCCATTTCAGGCGCGAAGAGTAAGTATTCAGCGGTCCCTTTATTTCCGCCTTATATCACAGGATCTGAGGGAAGTTAATATAATTAACCCCCCCCCCTCCCGTACGCAGAGTCCTGCAGGAATCATATGCACAAATTTTCTTTGTAATTCTGTGGGGTTTTTTTTTTATTATTATCTAATATTTACTAATAACGCATCACTTTATTGTTACTTCATTTAATTCAAATTTGGACCTTTTTAACTTTCTATTTTTTTCTTTGGTAAACATTTGAAAATGTAACTATAGTGTGTAATTTCATATCGGCTTGCTGAAATTCCGGAAAATAAAATGAATTGTGTGAGAGAAGGTATTGTTCATCTTACGCATGGTGATAAAACAACTAAACGATCGATTGGCTCACTCAAAATCTAACAAGATAGAAATCCGCAAAACACATGAATTCATGATATCGCTAGATAATATGGAGATAGTGAAATTCTTGCCGGCGGTGTGATGAGAAAATCATAGTTGTTTTTGAATGAAATACATCAGATTTCATAAATGGATCCAAAAGAGTTGCTTGTGTGTGTTCTTCTCGTTAGAAACATAATGTAATGATAACCCCGATCATTAAAAAAAGAACTGGGTTTAGAAAAAGTGCATGTTGTTTTGCAAGAAGTACATAAAAAAGGCGAGGAAAAAGAGGAAAAGAAACGAAATAGATAAATAAAGAAAACTAAATATAAAGAATTGAATAATGATAAAAAATATATCAAAATACAATAAATAAATAAATAAAATAAAATATAAATTAAAAACAAATTGAAATTAATAAAGAAACTGTTGATCGACAATATGTCCTTTAAGCACTGATTTTAACTTTCTTTTGCTTTATTTATAAAACTATTATTGCAATAAGATCACTTTCTGACTGCTAGGAGTGTGATTTTGCTGAACACATTGAATTGATCAGCCCTGGATCTGGATATACACTGCTTCTATTGTTCTAGGTAATCTGGTCCTCGGATCGTTCCTGTCAGGCACACGGTACAGAATGCAATGAACGTTACAAAATTTCCAATATTCTAATTTCTGAAATTACTAGCGAGGAATAAATAAATATGTAGATAATGAAGAAGAAAATAATAATTATAATAAAACAACAACAACAACAGAACAACAGCAACAACAACAACAACAACAACAACAAACAACCATTTTAGAATTAGCTGTCATACCCAGTAGCGTTAAAAAGAGCACGGTATTCACACAAGTGGATTTGTCACATGTTCTTTTATCCATTACTTGGAAGGTTGATTTTATAGATTAAAAATTACAAATAACTTTCCATTCTCATTTCTGTGTACCTATAACGAATTTGGTATTTCATAATCCTTATATTTTTCTAGCATGCTCTTTCCCCTGCAATTCCCAAGGTCGCATCAATACAGACAAGGTATATATTTGATAACGCATTTCATTGGTGGAAAAAAGTTTCAACTTAGTGACCAAAGGTTTGATTGCCACCTAGATAGGATCCTTCAGATTCTGTGTCAACGATCAACGGTGTTAGTTTATGTGCTTATAAGTGCAATTTTATAGGCCGTTGCCATTCACGCTGTTCTCCACACCGACTAAGTTTTTACGGCTCTTCTCACTACAATCGACCGCACCCCATTTTATGGTGACCCATCTGCATATTAAATCGAATAACATCGTGCTTGAGCGAAGCTCGATGAAATTGAGATTCGTGTTAGTCTTTATTGTCTTTTATATCTTTCTTTCTTTAAAATGTATGGCAATGTTTATAAAAGATACAACTTCGTAATGCTGAAAAATGAATACATTGTAATTGAAAGGCGATTTGAGATTTTATTTGACCCATATTCTAAATGAAACGGTTGTATTACATATAAAAAAAAATAAATTGATTTTATCATTAGTGAAATTGGGCAACAACCACAACTCTGAAAATGAACAACAAGTAAACATTCAAAACAACAACACAACACCCATCCATCCCAAAACTTCAAGTCTATTTTTTTCTGTTTTGAAGGTCCTGAATGCACCGTGCCGACGGCGCACACTCCAGATATGACGTCAATGACAACATCTTTGACAACCATGCCACCGGAAGTTACAACATCTTCGCCTGAAATGGCTAATTATCGTTTACCGACCTCTTTGCTTCCTGTTCACTACACTGTGGTGCTACGCCCCGATTTCTATTCAAAAAATGTCTCCCTATTCTCTACACCAGGTTACGTAAAAATTTTAATAAACTGCACAGAAAGCACAAACAACATTACGCTACATATCAACAAAATTGTATTCGACAACTCAACAGTGAAAGTGCATCACGTGGGTGGGGATTCAGTGAGTGTTTCCATGGTAACTGAGAATAAAGACCTTCAATTCCTGATTGTGCATACGTCTCCGATGTTGATGGCGGGAAACATGTACACATTGGAGATGAATTTCACAGCAGCGCTGGTGGACGATTTGGCAGGACTCTACTACAGCACATTTGATCGAAACGGAAACACCATGTAAGCTAAATGCATATACAGTGTACATCAGAGTCTAGAAAACCATGACATTCTCGAGAACAGATAATCATGTGAAGGTCTTCTAAATATTTCGTAGCACACGGTCGGTGATATAAACTGAATGTACTGATGAAAAGGGTACTCTACATAAATACATGTGCATTGTAGCATTTTCACTAACTTTGATACGCTGTACACAACTGTATAAATCGTTGTTATATTGATGGTTTCTAGTTTAAATTCGTGTTTTTTACCCGGTTTGTAACTCACAAATTTATGTTTATTTTGTTCACATGTTTTCACATGTTCAGCGCGGGGTGTGACTGGTTCAGCAGAGGATGTCTTAGCTCCTCATTGGCAACTGATCCTGCCTTAGCTTTCTCGGAGGTGTCGTTTGCCCTACACTCGAATTCTGTTGTTCTTTCTGCGATTAAGATACGACTCTACATAACCGATGTTAACTTTCGCCTATTTCATATGTTACGGCTTCAAGGCTTCACTGCAGTTCCAAGGGATTTAACCTACAGAGTGAAAACAGCGAAAATTAAACGACCAGTTAAACGTCAATCATAGTCTCAACGAACATTCATATACAAAATCGAGCGTAGTTGGCACACGGACCTCCGACAAAAGCAAAAGACAGGATTCATGGAGGAGTAGCACCTCCCTCTGCTGACGGTCCACACCCCGCACGTTGAGCCCGTAGTCGAAACAATAAGTAACGGGGCTTACCCGTCGCAAATGACAGCTCTGTAAAGGGTATTGAAGCAAATCAGTCAACAATGACTTTAGTGTATAATTTGTAATTGCAAATCAAGGTCATTATGTAGCCGACCGTAGAATTTTGCGAAATCGATGACTTAAACTGAGATTTCCGCTATAACCCTGCAACCATCAACTTTTTGTTAGCTTAGTTGCGCCTCGCTCTTAAAAAAATCCTCATACGCATGACATGCTCTTGCGTATCGAATCAACTGGAAATGAAGTCCAGATTAAGTTGGATTTCCCTCAGTTCACTTTCGTAGTATTGCGATAAGTTAATGTGAGGAGTTGATCAAGCACTCAATACATTTCACAACCAATTTCTAATTACATGTACTTACAATTCAATACTAGTACTTCCAAATAGTGAGTCAAACAATATATAAAAATACATGCACACAAACTGAATTGTCAGTTATTTTCATAAACCTGTTTGATACGTTATACTGTATATAATATAATTATCACAACTTGTTTACTTCGCCAATTTATATTTTCAACCCTCATTTACCAGGTACTTAGCCATTACACAATTCCAAGCCACTGACGCCAGAAAGTCGTTTCCCTGCTTCGACGAACCAGCCTTCAAAGCCAGGTTTAACATCACGCTGGAACGGCGGAATGATACAGAGTTCGCAGACTATATTACTCTTTCTAACATGCCTCTGATTGACTCCTTCCACACGTAAGTAGTTCTAGAGTCCATTTCATGTTGGAAAGAGACAGCCTTACGAATATAGTGTTTATTTCTTTGCTGCGATGGATAGAATCCGCGTATTTAGTGTATAACAAATTGATGGGAAAATGAAGAGGCAACCTTATTGGAGGGGAAAAAGGATTGTGTGTTTTACTGACAATATCTTGGACGGGAAGGAGATAGAAAGGGGAAATGGACATGACGAGTTCAAGTTTATATTCTTGATGGAAAAACATAATCTTACTTATCTCATTAAGGGAAAATAGAAATTCCCATATCTCCTTAATGGGGGAGATAACAGCTCCTTGATATGAAAACAGAATCTTACTTATCAACGTATTTAGTGTTACATATAGAAATTTACTATATCAATGTTACATACCTCCTGAATAGGAAAATATTTAGTGTTACATACATGTATGCCCTTAATGGGGAAAATAGAACCTCGCGTATTGGTTTGTTGTGCGTGTGTATTTAGTTCCCTTGCACTGCTTTGAGAGTAGTTTACTAGTGCTATCCAAATGACGATTGATTGCATATCAAACGTATTTTGTTTAGGTTGAGTATTGCTTTATTTATTTACTCCTATCATCAATTCATAACCCGTTTTCATTACATGAAGGACATATTTGTAGGTAAGAGCATCTATGTCAAATAAATTTTGAGTTCATTTTCACCCATCTTTTACCAGGTATCGAAACCGATCGTATATAAGCTGTATGACTGATTTCATTGCGAGAGTTATCGCCCTTAATAATTTAATTATTTATCGGATATGCTGAATAAATCTTCCATCAATGTTAATTTTGGTAATTAAAGTATGCAATCATGATCATTGCGTGTTTCTATAGTGGATACTATAAGGATTAGCCAGTTTGGGTGTAATTGGTATTTTTGTATAATTTTTAAATAGTTATACACTACGAATCATATATGAAATGCGGGTATGTAGGATTCTTCTTGACGCTGGTTTAGGGACGGTTTTAGAGGTAAAACTCAACGAACCAATTTAGAAAAATGTAACCGTGCAGTCATCTCTAGTAGTAAGTGTGTGGCCATCCCTGCTTAAAACTGCAAGAATGTGTGGACTTCCCTGCTCTGGGGTCTGGCATCTTTAGTAACAAGTGTGCGGTCATCCCTGCTTGTTGCTGCGCAAGATCAGGTGTGCGGACATCCCTGCCTGTCTTGTGGAAGAGCTCTGGTGTGTGTACATCCCTGCCAGTGTCTCTGATAGAAATAGTGATAGGTGTGCGGACATCCCTGCCTATCACTTCGCAAGGGCAAGTGTGCGGACATCCCTGCTTGCACTTTGTGGAAGTGCGCTGGTGTGTGGACTTCCTGCCAGTGCACTTGTCAACGACGCTACCAAAATCCTACATAGGCGCAGTACCGCTGATTAAGTCTGCGCATTGTATACATTTGCTGCACTTCAGGGCTATCCGTTTCTAGCACGGGTACGGGCCGGCGGGGGTTCACGGGCAGTTACTTATTAAATTGAAACAAATATCAGTACGTGTATATTGCTTTATAAAATTATAATGTATAGATTTTTTGTTAGGAGTATCTTCTAATATTTATCATCATAAGTGCTTCTTTCATTTTGAATTGATCAAGCATGCACTCAAAGTCGGTGTACCTGTACCTGTTGGTTTACAGTATGGTGCACACGCAAAGTAATATTCCTCCTTTCATTTAAGTGAAATTTAACTTTGATTCTCTGTCGAAATGCCAGGTACATGTAGTAAGTGCAAGCTTTGTAGTATAATGGAACAGGAATTTTAAAATATACATGAGTCAAAATATCAACAGTAAGATATCAATTTTAAACTTTACTAAAGAGGTAAAATGCAAATGATATGTAATTATATCTAAGGTAGGACAGTATTATAACGGGTGTCATCGTATACAGACAGAATTTCCATTATGATAGCAGTGC
Organism: Ostrea lurida; assembly: GCA_903981925.1. Lineage (NCBI taxonomy): Eukaryota > Metazoa > Mollusca > Bivalvia > Ostreida > Ostreidae > Ostrea > Ostrea lurida. The sequence continues at coordinate 8,610 of CAJDSM010043698.1, forward strand.
CCGAAACACTGTACCACGTGATCAATTGCGCGGAAGTAAAACTAAATAAATCATCTTCACTATTTCTAACCGCAAAGTGATCATTTTACATGTGTTTTGTATAATTAAACCAAATGTATTTTAGAGATCCCTCTCCAAAAATATGTCGATTTTGCCAATGATATTATTTTGTAATTTGACAATAGGGATAACGGTTTCATTGCCGACGTCTTCGCAGAAACGGTTGTCATGCCAACCTATCTTCTGGCCTTTGCTGTCTGTGATTTTAAGTACCTGTCAAACGTCACCACAAATTGGACGGTATGAGAACAGCTTTATTTTATTTTTTGATCATTATGGCTTGTCCTTACATTTCATACATGGATTGGAGTTAATGGTTTGAGAGAACCCAATTACAGGACAAAATGACTTGTAGCAATCATGTAACGACATCTGCATTTTAGATGAATACGTATGCATCCAATGAAGAGTATAACAAGACGGCATTTTCCCTGGAGGTCGGAGTCGAAATATTATGGGGATTTGAAAACTACTTCGAGATCCCGTTTGTGCTTTCAAAATTGGGTAGTTATAACTACTAAATACATGTACATGTTTATCATTTAGAGATGTTTAATGTATTTTACATGACTACATGCATTATTATTTTTTTACCTTCGCCAAGGAAGTTATAAAATCGGAGGCGTTTATTTATTTATTTGTTTGTTTGTGGATTTATTTGTCTGTTAGCAACTTTCTTGCAACTAATGGTCAAAGCGCTTGGAAAATTGGTTCACATAAGAAATGAATCTTATATTTTTTCGGGTGATGCAGGTATCACCGAATTTTAGACGGTAAAACTCATCAATGCGCGAATGAAAAGTTTTACCGTCTAAAATCTCGGTGATAACCTGCATATCACCCGAAAAAATATAAGATTTATTTCTTATCATTTAATTTTATATTACAACAACAAAATAATGTTCATTAGACTGTACTTGTTGTTCAGGTACGTGATTGAAAAATCACCTCAATTGTTTTAACCAATGAGAATCGGCGCTAGGTGATCACGTGAAATAAAATTAAATATATTGATATATGTATCTTTGTCTAAGGAGGATCCGGATCGCCGCCAAAATTTTGGCGGCGATTCGGATCCAGAAGACTTTAATGTAACCTTGGCGGAGGACAGAAATATCTTGTTGCTCTTTTTTATATATGATTTTAGGGTAACCTTTTTTTTAAATCAATAATTACATTTTGCAATATATATAGATATATCAAATGAAGCAATAATCACTGAGAATTGGATATCCTTGAATTGATTACACGAGCACGTGAAGGTAACAAACGGTGATCAGTCTTCTAATTCTAAAGAGTAGGGTAAATACAGGTCCCCGGATATACCAGAGACGGGTTGAGGCTTTGGGACCACAAAACTTACATGATCTATTATTTGACCTAAGGCCCACTTTTATAGAAGGAGCATATAGTGCAAAAGCGAGACTAAAATCTAAAGTTGAGCACGTATAAATTCAAAGGTCCTGGGACCTGATGAGGAATACGCACCTTACGATATTTTCTGTATTATGTTTTATTCCTTGTCCTAACATTGATCAAGACAATGGGCTCACGGCGGGTGTAACCAGTCAACAGGGAATGCTTACTCCTCCTAAGCACCTGATCCCACCTCTTGTGTGTCCAGGGGCTGTGTTTGTTCGCCAAACTCTTTTTGGACTTACGAGATTGAT
>CAJDSM010043700.1:2238-12925 GCA_903981925.1 Ostrea lurida
TTTGAGTTTCGAACTACAGGACTCACGGGCTGTGTTAGACCGGTAGGTTAAGCATGGAATTGCTTTACTTCCCTTCATCTGGCACATGATCTAGCCTTGACTATCTTGTTCGATAGTGTCCCGTGTTGGCCGTCTATCACGTCGATGTTTTGTATGTGTTTTTGGGACTATGATTTATGCGTATTTGAAGTTCCATTGTTACCTGACTGCGTAGTAGAATGGATGATGTGTCTCGCCGATTCTACATACATATTCGGCGGAATTATTTGCTAGTCGCAGAGTTTTCGGTCGCTACTTCGCGCTGCCTCAGTGAAGTGGGTATGGAGGTGGACCGAAAACCCCTTGGCTAGCGAAGATTGATGGGTATGGGCGGGGCGAGTGGACGGAGAGAACGCCTGTGCTAGGGAATGAATGATAGACATCACTCGACGTGCGTAACAGATAGGATTTGAAGAAATATGGCCATAAATACGGCTTTTACTTGCTTTGTAGAGCAGATGCATATCATATTGTTGTGTGCCTACTGACCTGACTGACTATGGAAACATTATTCTGCATGAATAGTAAACTTTGAATGAAATGTCGTCAAGTATGATATATTTCAGCAGAAAACAATATCTGCAGCGATGAGTGGGAGATTTATAGGACATTCATGTGAATAATTTTGTCTTAATTGCACATTAAACTTCATGGTTATGTTCAGGATTATGTCGTTTTAGCTCGCACAGATTCGGCATTCTTTTCGTGAATATCGACATTTTCTAAATCGATTGTTTCTTTCAAACGACTGGTATGGTCGTGCATTATTTATCATTTCTTGGAAACTAGTATGTTCCTCCGATTAGTTTTAGGACATCACTCACACACGCTATATATAGAAATTAAGAGTAGTGATTTTCATATTATATTCTAGAAAAGTCAAAATCTGAGTTTGAAGAATACTGGTATAGCATTTGTGTATTAGCAGATATCCTAGCATTCCTATGGGTTACCTTGATTCGCTATGGCCTGATGCGCATCGTGCTATTCAATAACCGCTTGTGTGCAGTTAAGTTCAGATACACTCGTAGATTGTGACAATGGTATGTTGTAAATTACGTAAATTAGTGTGTTCCAGGCAGAAATCTTTTTCCCTACGAATTGTTGTTGAGGAAAGTATAGGTATACAGATCAGTGTCCTTGTCACTGCGAATCTTCAAGATTTTTATCACAATAGGCTGGTTGAATTAGCTTCCCGTTCATTTTCAAAAAGTCTAATCTACAATAGGGAAATAGCAAATATAATAATAAATATAATAGTAATTAAAATGATCTGCATGATACCATGTAAGTAAGCTGACGCTTGATGTAATTTATTTTATCTATTTTGCTGACTTACCTATGATATAGGCTGCACTGACCTTACTGTTATATTATCTATTTTGTCTGTTATTTATCTATTTGGCTGACTGGTATAGTACATACGACGCTTATAAATATTGTTATTGCCAGGAATATTCATGTCATAATGGGTTCTATGTCGGGTTTCGATGAGATGGCAGGTTTATAGAAAGCAAGTGACAGCGAAGCAAGTACAGCGAGTTTTTCCAAAATATGATATATTTTGCAATACATTGTAGTTGTTAATTTGCAATAATTTACTGATGCGTGAAGATACAACATGAAAAACGGTCATTGAGTTGTGACCTGAACTTGGGCCATGTAAAGGGGGTATATCCCTCCCGCCCCTGCCCGGGGCACCCTTTCTAGCCTCAAAGACTAAAGCATGCTATCAGTATACGAAAAGCAGATCTGACAAAATTTATATCATCAATAAATTAATCAAACTAGAATATATTTTAGCCATACCTCTGATCGTTACACAAGAAAGAAAAAATAGGCCATTAGTATATACGTTGCATGGGGGCAAAGGGGCGGTTCTGAGGTTAATTTTTGGTCCCCGCAGAAGATGAGGATTTGATTGATTGAGATTGTTTTACTGTTTTAGCGTGCACCTCGAGAATATTTACTACATGGATATGGAGACGTCACCATTTGCCGGTGAAGGGGCTGAGACTTATTGGCCTGTCGGCACTCAGGGCTTTGAGCAAGCGGGAGGGATCTTTTTCAGGTGCCACACGCCTGGCTGTGACACGGGACTGTCGGTTTTTTCCGAGGTCTCTCACAGAGATATTTTATACCTTACCTTTTACCGACTCTAGTTTTAAAAAATTGGGTCGCTGATACAGAGGCAATCAATATGTTTTTTTAAGATTTAGACTTGTTACTTCTACGACGCTATATTACTATATATATTATAGACTGTATAACTAGAAGACATGATTTGGACGTGCCAATGCTTGACGAACTTTACAACTGGAAATAGTTATCTACTTTATTATTCTCTCCGAGACCTATTAATTACCACCGCCGGAGCCGTATTAAATATGCTTACACTTTGTCGCTCGCATTGTTATCACTATCGAGCGTCCGGTGGGGGAATTTGGTACTGGAATCTTCATCGATCCGCCGTATTTATAGCAGGGTATTATATGGTGTACCCACCGCGATTAGCATCAAGAGTCGGATGTTTACGCACTCTGCATACTCTTACGAATAAAGCCATGATTGTCGGTTAAAAGCTTATAATTAATATTTAGACCTGCCTAAAGTTAGCACAAAAAACGTTCGGGGGATAGTCCTGTGTGTCAACTTAATTCAGACACTTCGAGGAGGAGCCAGACAACCAAATATACATGTAAATTTGATAAATACATATAGATTGGCTACTAAACATTTGGAATATGATTCATGCAATTAACTTTGTAACTTTACCATGATATCTGCGTGGGAATATACATTCTTTGGTGTGGTTTTTAGTTAGAGGAGAGTTGGTATCTGTCCAGAACGCCTAACGCTGCGTGGGATTCAATAGTAATATTCTTCTTCGTTAGATTTATGAGCAAGGTCCTTTGTAGCAGAGTGTGTTCCTTTCTTACTCACTTATTTCTTTCAAACATTTACTAATCCGACTCTTAGAGGACTTCTTGGATTAACTCGGTTCTCTCAATTAATTAAAGAGATCATTCTTGAAAGGATGAGATCTAGTATCGCATCTTTGTCAATACAAAATTTGGTAAGAAATATTTAAAAGGAGGGAACGCCAAGAATAATATGACTCTGAAAGCGTATTCTCTCGTCACATTTTTTAAATAAACGATAATTATTATATTATTATTATTTAATTCAGTTATAGAGCGCTAAATTACATATAGTTTCTCTTTGCGCTGTACAATGTGCCTTAAAAAACATGTGATATACCATGATGATCTTTTAAAATTTGTTTTTTCTGGACATAAAACCTCAATAGATTATTTATCAGTTCTTATTCGTATTGTTAACTATATTACTATCGGAGTAACATAGCTGACTTAGCAGTATCATTCGTCTCAATCTTTTTTACATTATGTATATTCGAAAGGAAATGTAGATGATTTGGGGGTGAGAAAACACAAGAGGTTCCACAGCGCTTGTAATTGGTTGAATGGTATCTATACGCGGCTGTATAAGGGGACGTCTAATATTTATCTTAAGTCCGCCAAGTATGGTGTATTTTGTTAAAATCAATTTATCATGTTCAAATATGTATAAAACACTAGAAAACATAACGGGAGATATGGAACGCACTCACGCATCTCACGCCAGAGGGCGCATTGAATGTTACGCTCCGTACCCATTACCTTCCTGTGCATGTTTGTCTATATAGTTAGTACAGCAGGCACGTTTACGAACGTGTGTGAGTTTTTCGGAATACACGAACGATTAGTGGTCTAGAGTCGACACTATGATAATTCATTATAGGTTTGTATTCTGAATGCGAAACTGCTACTCGCATGCAGATATAATAGCGCGTTACAGTGTGATTCTGTATCTATATGCTGTAAGGAGAATGAATAACAGAAGAGTAAGGTAAACAGGAAGTGACAAATTAGAGGAAGCAGCAGAACACTCTGACACCAGGAGGTGGAATCAGGTGCTAGAGGAGATAAGGCATTCTCTGTCGACAGTCAAGCACTTGGCCGCGTAAGCCGCTTTACTCATCAGTACGGAATAATATCTAGAGGTCAATGCACGTGTATAAGAAAGCCGACATTGATATGAAATGCTTCACGTGAGAAGATCGTCATGAAAAGCATTTTAACGATGACATGTTTAAAGATTGTGTATTGTCTTAAATAAAATAAAATAACTTTCTGCGATTATTGTTGTATATATTACTCTTAGCGAGTAACAATATATATATTGATCCCAACAGCGCAGATGGTGCCCCTAAAGTGCGATGGTTTGTTGACGATGCACTAGACTGCCAAAACGATCGATGGTCATTGCCAAAGTGCGATGGTCTACACGCAATCTAATTAAATTAATGTTAGATAACTAAAAGAAAAGGGAGATCCGATAATGCTTATGTCATGTGAGAGAACATCGACTCTGGTGTTTTTTCAGCTTATCGCAGTGGCGTAGCTTGGGGTAGATCAATATGGAGCAGAACAGGGCAAGGGGTTTGGGGGTCGCCTAAGCCGCATGGGTCCAGGGCAAAGCCCTGGTGGGGTCAGGGGCAAAAAGACTCTGGATGGGGGCGCTCACAGGGGGCCCAGAAGCTGTGTCATTTAGACTTAAAGAGTATTTTTCACAAGTTTCCGGATAGCATTTTCATTAATTTTAAACACATGCACATGGGTGTAAGATTTGTTAACTTCTTCTAAAGAGAAAAGGGAGGATCTGCCATCTAAGCGCTATTGTGCCATAGAGGTTAGGAACTAGGCTAATACTAGGTTTTGTTTTATTTTCAGATTTTTTTGGGGGCGTGGTTTAGGTATGTTTTTGTTTCTTTTTTTTTTTGACAACGTTTGATACTTTTATCAACGAGCTAAAGATTCGAGGGTGCGCATGTTTTTGAATCTAGAAGCTTAGCCGTACTGTGGGGAATGAGATACTTGTGTTAAAGAATTCGAGTTGATATCCTTTAAATTGAAAAGGTAAAGGATGATACCAGTATCTCTGCAGTATCGTCTCTTCAGATGAAAATTGATAGAGTTCAGGATTTAATAATTTTAGTGTTGTTACTCGAGTGGAAGAAGTTGGATTCCATTTAATAATATATAGATGGTAACAAATCGCGTGTGGCCAAAAAGAAATTAGTTAATCGGCTGGAGACGCTATATTAGGTGAATTAGGTTTAGCATTAGATATAATTCATAAAAATTAAGAAGGCGATCGCACAAGTGGCGGGGCATGCATACGAGTGTCCCGGGGCTATTCTATACCCGGCGGTAGCGGCTTACTCTGCGTGATAAATAGTGCCTGCCTGGGAATTACGAACTTAGAAAAACATTCTACTCAAGCGGGATAACTCTATAACGCCAACCTGCTTAAGGAAATTGTAATAATCGAAATCGTATTCGGGGCATCAGTCATTGCTCAAAGGTTGTGGTGTATGTAGATAAGCCAATTTCCTAAACATCTGGGGTAGAGTGAATAACTACACGATCGTGGTTGAAAGGGGTGCTGATAGAGAACCGCGGTCGTGAGTGAATGGGGGTCGCGGTGAGGTAGGCAGATCGTAGGAATGAGAGCGTTGATGTGCAAGAGCGATGTGTGTAGACTATGGCTTACAATTCGAACACAAGACAGAGGTTGGGGACCGTAGGTAATTGTACTGTTAGCGGATTATAGGAGAAGAGAGTAAAGCTGCTCGGTATTGGGAATCGGCGGATAATGGCTGTTGCAGGATAATTGATTGTGCTCCGATAGGGCCGAATGAGGCCCCGAGATCTGACACAGAGGTACTTATCTAAAGATGGAATGGGAACGCTCGGGGTCGTATGGGAGAACGCAAGATATAGGCCGCTGGATGGAAGGTGAACGTTAGGCTGCGGGCTGTGAGTGAGAATATTCGCAGATCATACAAGCTTTCCGATGCAGTTCTGTCGGGCAAGAGGATGGTGAAGGCGCTGTGGGGCAGAATGAAGTCGGTCTAGGATCGTCATCGTCTCCGGGCGTCTGATGTTACGGAGGCTTATGATATGTTCGGAGGGCCGAACCGGGTGTTATGTACGATTGTCGGCGTAGGCTAAGAGTTAAGATATGGGGGTCGGGGCACGATTCAAGCACTGGGCACGAGCTTTGAGGAATCGTTGTGTGGTCATTGTGGATTGATAGGATGCCCCAGTTCTAGGATTAGTGAGGACTGGCCGATCCTAGGCTCCGATGGTCCGGTAGGGCGAAGATATAGGAGCGCTCCTTGTGAGTCGTTCCGAGGCCGACGGGAGGTTGGACTGGATTCGATGAGGGGATGTGGTATTGTGGAGGCGGCTTAAAGGAAAAAGGGTGATCGCGGGTGGAGAGTGTCTGGCCAGACGCCTGTCCTGTATATTATAAAATGTGATTAAACCGGTGTCTGGTCAGCGGTATCTTGGCTTAATTGGGCGACGCTGGGGATGTAGACGGTCATGGTAAGTAACGCGCTGTGTATGTAAAAAGGAGATCGTGAGGAGTCTGGAAGAGGAGTCGAGTGCATCACTCCCTTGAAGGATACCACATGCAAGAGATTTGGTAGAGAGTTTCTGAGGAGAGTACTTGTGGCTATATAAGAGGGGACAGGAGGTATCGGAGTTTAATAAACGTCGGAGTCGGCGTGTGGTGAGTGATTCGCTGTGTTCTCGTGGCGGGGATAGGTGGTGAGTGATCGGAGGGGGGCGAAGATGAGGCTCTACTGTTATAGGCTGGGCAGGTGACAGTAAACGTGAGTGTCATAGATCACCGAGAAATACGTCTTGCGGAAAACAGCCGGTCAGCTGAGGATCGTGGTGAAACAACAATGAGAAAGGAGTTCATGGGTTATTCAGGCCGAGTAGTCTAGTTAGTTATGAGGTTTTCGTTATGAGAGCGGAGATAACAGGTATCGATGATACAATGAGTGGTGGGGGAGCGAAGGCGATTCTGATGTTAGTGGCTGCTAAGGATGTCTAGCTCAAGATTGACCAGTCGAATTATTATTGCGCGGGACGCGTGGTAGTAACGAGTTCTATTAGCGAAGGTAGACAGCTAGGCCGAGGTAAGGTGTATGAATGGGGTGTGCTAGCATGGCATAGACATGTATTCTTAAAGGTGTTATGGGCGCGACAGTGTCGCATTAGTGAAAGGCGATGGAAGGGAATATGTTCGATTTGTGCGACAGTTTGTGTAGTAAATGAATCACGCCCTAAAAAGCTTGTAGGGGCGCAGTGCAGGACAGAGCCTGAGTGAGTGTTACAAGATTTTGGAATCGTGGCCCCATGAACGATATGATACCGAGTTCTCTAATAGACTCCCGCTAGATGCGTGACCGGGTGCCAACCTCAGAGGACGGTTGATGTGGGGAACTTACTGGATGGTCCACATGATATACGAATCTGGATTAAAAGAGGAGATGGTGGTCTCTAGAGGGTTGTCATGAGTTCGTGTAATGATGTGCGCGTCGTCCAGCCCAACTTTGATCTATGAGCATTAGAGATCAAGCTTGTTTCATAAGTAAAAAAGCACAGTACTAGAGAAAGTTGTGGTAATGTGGATTTATTGGAAAGCATAGTATCCTGATTCACGGCCTGGAAGCTGGAATTATGTAAGGAAAAGATTGATAATGAGTTCCCGAGAAGCATTAGAGGAAGGTTCGCGTAGTTTATTGGGGTTCTGTGGGTCAATTATATATAACTGGAAGTGATCCCATTATATGGATTAACTGAGATCGGGTCTGGGATCCTGTTATAGCCTCGAAGGTCTAGTCTTGTTAATAAGCGGAAAATATTGAGGCGATGTTGCTTGTTGATAGGCCGGATATCGACTGCGTACGGTTGAGGTAATTTGTCTGAGCTATAATAGATCGGCGAATAATTATAGTGGAACAATTCTGTTACAAAGGATCCTGACTCTCTGCTAGACAAATTAGCTCGTGGTTTCGAACGAATAAACATAACAATTGACCATCCACTAAGTGAATTATTAGGTTTCAAAGCTTACGCGGTATAAAGGTCTTGTTATAGCTATTTTAAGGGTTAAAGGAGTTTACTTTTTCAAATGGGTTTTCCTCAAAATCGTATAACCATTAGAAGCGAGAGATAGAAATACTGCTAGAGGACGAGACTGTAAAAAAAACGAGGAACTAAGGAGATAAAAGCCGGGGCCGGATGGGACGTCCCGCCAAGAAGGCCGAAATTTAATATGCGCCAAAGGATTTTAAAGTACCTTACTGACTGCGTTCTGTACTCGTAATAGCGGATACAATTCTCGACGTGTCGGCAGGTCGTTCGAATAGGTGATCAACAATAGGGAAGTAAGCGTACAGAAGTATCTTAGCATAATCAACGAATTAGAATATGATACTGAGTCGGTAATAAGGTTTATTTAATGATAGTTTATACGATCGTTAAGTTGCAGGAATTAGAGATTATAGAATTACACGAGTATGAGGTTATATGCCGGAAAGGCGCGCGCTCAAGTGGACGACGAATGAGTCGCAGTTGTATAAGGCCATAGGAAAGCTGCGCGTTCGCGGGGGTCTATGCAGAAAGTATCGGAGAGGGGAGGTTAGTGGGTGAATTGAAAAGTGCGTATACACCAGTTGAATGTTCTTTACAGCGAAAAAATGAAAAAAGTGATAGTGCACTCGCATGATCGTGAGGCTCGACATGCGTGGATGCTCCCCCATCAACGAAAAACTCGCACGTGGCTGAAGGTAAGATACATTTAAGTCGCAGCTAGATCTTCGTGTACTTGAATGTAGAAGGGGGCAATGAGTTCGCCTATAGTGGGGACCGAAAGTACTCACACTGATTAGTTTTCTTGTTAGCTAAATTATTGAGATGGTGAGGAGATGTGTGACAAAATTTGTTGTTAACTCGTTAAAGCTATATTCACAACATTTCTCGTATGGGCCGATTGCTTCGCAACGTAACTGAGGGCCATGTTACGAATCACTCATTAGAAGTGAAAGTCGTATGAGTGTATAGAAAGGGAGATAAATCCGTGCTCGCAAAGATTGGTACGAAAGTGATTAACGCATAAGTGTCCGACAAAGGAAGGTTAAGATGAATACAAAGAGTTATGTTCAAAGATGTTCGAGATATTCGAAGTCGCCTTGACGTGGAGGGCCAGTAGCATGATCTGACAAAAGGAGATGGATGACCAATACGGATATCTCTGCTGAAGGTGCCCGACGCTGGAACCTCGATTAAATGGAGATCCACAAAAAAGTCAAGTCTGCCGAATAGTAAAATGAGAGGGGAGTGATGTAAGAACGAAACGACTGTTGAGAAGTGTCTGATAACTTTCGAGGGTGGCTCGATGTGGGGCCCAGAAGGGAAAGTGCGGAAAAAGAATACCACGGTACCATGAAAGGTCGATAACCTAGTCGTCTAGAGAAACAGAAGGAGATAATAGGAACCGATTTGCTCTGCCGTATGGGTTCAATTAGTTCGGCCAGAGTTAAAACTGCTTGATATCGCATCGGCGATGCTCTCCGGCATTCGGAGATCGGGAAATTGAGACATCGGGGTCGCTTATTATTTGTACCGATATCAAGATGTATAGCTCCGTTTTGTAGCGATTCTGCAACAACAGTCGGCCGGGCACGAGGCTGGTTACATACTGGAGGCATCATCTTATCGCGCCGATGATAGACAACAAATCAGATGGGGCGGGAGTAGATCAGTCCCTATGCCCAGTCGGAACTTGCTATGAGTCCTTAAGGTTTATTTCATTCCATACTTGTTCCAACTCAGGGGGCAGCCTAACGATGTTGTTCTAATCCAGTGTTCTTTGAGATAAGACACAAAACCAGATTTCTAGTATCCTCTAGTGCGAAACGAGTTTGAGGATGAAGAGACGAAATGCATATCAGCAAAATATCATTTCTTTTACTTATTCTTTTTTCTATTAAATTAATTTTATTTTCTTTAAAATCATTTATTTTTTTTAGCTCATGTGAGCAAAAACGATGTGGAAGCACGACTGCTTCGTCTTCAATGAAGCTACATTCCAACTGACGCGCGCTCCAGCTGTTGTGCGGCATCGATAATTAAGTGAACATATGACTTTTTTGGGTGCATTTATGATATGGAGAAACTTTCGGATACATTTATGCGTTCAGAACATCGCATTTGGGGCAGTCCATGCCTTTGGAGTCCTACATATTAATGATTAAACGATCAGTCAATGAAGATGAGGTCTCGCGGGGGGGATCTGACAGGTACTGCTGGGCGGACCGGTACTGCTGGGGGATCCTGGTATACCGCTAAACTTCCATACTCTTGGCAGATCTAGATCTCAAACAAAACTGCTGCACTTTTGGTAAAAGGATAACATAAGTCATCATTGTCATTGCTAAATTGCATCTTTTATTTAATTTTTTGTCAACAGAATTAAAATCTTTGTATTGTGTAATACCAACAACCATGCATACAGTTCATAGAGTTCCTGAAATTTGTATAATGATATGCTTAATATACACGGCATGACATAACAAAGAAGGCTGAGTGGTAATCCATTGATTGAAACATCTGTAGCTGACAGTATAAAGGGAGTTTGCTTTTCTGGCGATGTGGTCGAGTTTCCCTCTTGATTACACAGCAGCATCGAGCGTGGTCAGTACCTGCATAGGCTCAATCTCGCG
>CAJDSM010043702.1:7900-25373 GCA_903981925.1 Ostrea lurida
TTCATGGTTGTATGTTTACATCTAGGCTGTAGATGCGGTCATACTCAGGCGATGAACTGTGGAGTCGTTTTATATTCTTTAGGACATGATCTTTGGTTATCTCGGCTATAGTGGATCCGAAATGCGTCAACAGAGCAGGTATTTGCAAACATGGTGTTGTCCCATAAGATTTACAGTCTGTGCAGTTGTTATCACAGGGATCAACTTCCCTCGTTGCACCAAATTCTTTGGGGAAAGTCTTCTTTCGGAAAAGTTGTTTCTTTGAAGATAAACGATGTAATCATGTACTGGCATATAATATATTACCATGATGATAGTTTTCTTACCATTGTTGTAATTTATAGTTGCTATTTATTACTGGTACATTATAGCTGATTATCCGTGTATACTTGTTGGCCTTGGTGCAAATACTGTCACTGGTGATGTCAGATGGAGTACGGGCTTGTCTAGCCATTACTATCTGTGAACAGGGCTTTGGTGTTTTGTTTGGTAATTGAGTGGATGCTCGGATTTTAAGTTCGCTTTCTATTCGTCTGGCCATGGACGCGTCTCTTGGCGCTCATCTGTATTCTCGATATGCCGATGCTAGTAGATTTAGAGTGGAAGCGGCTTCATCAACTTTAAGCTTTATCTAATAAAAGAATGATGAGAATACATATAGTAAGGTAAACTTTTTTCGTCCGGTGAATCTTTGTCCATTTATCGTTGTCGTTTTGTCTCTCAGACAAGCGATCATCTCCTTTTTTCAGTTTGATTTAAATATGAAAATTGTCGGGCCGGGGTTTCAATTTTTTGTATTTGGGTATATTTCTATCCAGCTTTTTATGTTTCTTGGTAATCCTCTGAATGTATCTATGATTTATTGCTTATTAGCACATGCATAACTAATGATGCCACCCGATTTTCTGCAAAATTGAATTACTTCGCATGAACTTTCGCATGGATTGTTGCCTAGTTATTACAAACTGTTCAAGCTTTTCACTCAATATTGGAATTGATGGGTAATGACGTATAGTTAATAGGCACATATATTGTAATTATTTCACACAATGATACGGTCAACGTTGCAACTGATAAATGTTGCATGTGCTGTTCTTTTAATTGGGGTTATTTTATCGATATGGTTATCAATGGCGACTTCTAGAACACTTACTTGCCTTGTGTCTTGACCTTCCTCTTGTCTGAAGCTAATAACGGCAACTGAGAAGATTTTTCAAACAGCTCCATTGTGTTTCTTAATTGTATCAGTATTTTTAGGCTCATATCATATGGTCGATTTAGCACACTAGAACCCATTGCCTTGACTAAAATCCAAAAAGGCTCATATAAGTCATTCCTTGGGCAAAGCATTTGGGTCCAGGAAGTGACTCCTTTGAAGACTGCGTGTCTTGATTTGAATGCATACTTTGTTTGTACTAGTCATAGTGATTACCCATTTTAGTTCGATTGATATTAGCGTCTATTTTGCAGTATGCCCTTGCATTATACCCCCTGCCAGTTGAGTTATGGCCATTCAACTACGCTCTCATAGACTACTAACTATCGATAGGTTAGACACAGGTTCGCCGGTGCCATATAGATGAAATCTTTTCTAGTACTTTTTCCAATTTCGTAGTGCTCTTAAACACGCGCAGCACGCTTTATGGAAGGTTGATGATCCTGCTCCGATCTGCTGTTTTACGGTACATTGTTGTTGTCTTATCTCTCTTTGTATCCAACTGCACTCTAAAGGCACCGATCTTGGACTTTCATCCTTTAGAATCCCTGAGTGTTAATCTCCTCGGGTACTTTTTCTAAGATCGAGTCGACTTTGGATACGTGTTGATGAAATTTACGCCTGAGAAGCATGCATTGCTTGTAAGTCACAATCAGTTATAAACTAAGGCATTATGTCTATAATGAAACCAAATAGATATTGTATAAGCTCGATCTGTGATAAACTAGATAGGTTCATATTCGTGTTAATATCGTCACAGTGTGGTAGAGTGTGTGACATATCTTAATATCTAGGTACAGGAATTTATACTTACTAACTGTTGCCCGTTGTTATCTCGATAATTTTATTATTTAGGAAGCTCTCTCATATAGATCACAGCTTGCCTGGCACCCAAGCTCTCGCTCTGACCCGCCATTTCTTTTACACGGCCAAATCTTACTCATGGCAATTGTGGCAGGCTTACGATACGGGCGTAGACCCCAATTGCAATAGATGATTTGAAATACATCAATGACAATAGATAGGGGCCAGCTCTTCTTTGTTCCCCTACCATTATTAAGCAATTTTTGTTGAACTACTATTCGAAAATCCACTAGGTTTACAACTTCTCCCATGGCAACTTTGTGGAACAGGTTGAACTCCCTGGCGGTCTGTTTTTCTAACTATGATTACATGACTTTTAAAGTCTAGGGCTATCTCACCTAAACTCTCGATCGACTCGCTTAATACATTAGACGCTTAAACTGTCGAATCTCTACCCACGATATGGTTCAATCACATATCATTGGTAGGGTTGGCGCGTCTTGTGATCGTTTGATTGATGCCCTTGTTTTTTATTCTTGTCTCACAAGTTGTGGGACCACAGCCAAATCAAGCAAACGTATGAGGATGCATTAGTATATTAAGCAAGTTAATTGTATCGTAGATTAATGGAACACGCGACTAATGCCAGATGGGATTGACTAAATGAGTCTACTTATAAATATGTTGAAGGATAATGTTCATTGTACTTATGTGTAGTATTTTTCCGACAGTTTAACGCTAGAACTGTTGAAAACAAAGTTTCTTGATATGTTCTATGATCTTACAAATTATTTTGGTTAATGTTGAGGAGCATCTCAATGGTCTCATAATAGGTAAAAGTAGATACAGACTATTTTATTAATTAGAGAACGAAATAATAACTAGGTACTAGTTTGCGGTGGTGGTGAACCACAGCTTGTCCTTGGTTGAACCTGTTGAGAAGGTATTACCAGTGTAACTGATAATACCAACAATTTCTATCTTATATAACGATCCGAATACCATATGGAATTACTCAGATCTTTTTCAACCCATTTTTGTACCTCTCTCAAGATTTGAAGTCGCAACTCTTCATTGTATATAGTCATAAAGGTATGCCATGGTACCGGTAATTTAGATGGCAATTTACACATGACAAGCGGAGAGGCACTTCATTAAACGATAGTACATCTGCGGAAGCAATATTGTACAACTTTTTTTTTTTTTTCGTCGCACTTCTGCAGCTGAGCCGGTCATTCCCTGTAATATTTGAGTGTTGAGAACAAAACAACAGCGGTTGCTATTTCTTTTTGTGAGTCTGCGCTTTTTTCACGACAAGCAAAGTGATATCTCGTGTTCCCATTCATCCTTCACACTAAGGTCTATGGAATTAGCTTTTAAATGTGCATGTTGAACTGTTTCTAACAACCCTGCGTACCTAATATGATACTATTGTGATAATAGTGTGACTTAAAAGAATAATTGATTTTAGACCATTGCCATATGTCAATGTGACTTGTTCCAGTCAATGAAGATGCTACTATTTTGAATGCTAGCTCTTAAATTAATCAAAAAATGCTTTCCATCATTAATTGCGCTTGTCTCGTTATATGGTGGATTAATTTATACGAGGGTTGACGCGCGGCGTAAGATAGGTTGGAGCAAATGAATTAAGACCTGATAATTATGATAGAGTTTGTTACGAGGCATTACGTGATTTCAATTAATGTTTTTTCTAGTTTTCTTTAAGTGCCAATTTTAGTAAAGAAACTGCCAGTCATTATATTTTATATCCAGACTTATAGAATAAAACAAAAATAAGGCTGATCCAACTTTAGAATTCTAGCAGAGTTACTAACTTGGAATGTGGACTTTTTGGGCAAGTCCACATTGACAGTAACATGACAATCTAGACTTTTTCTCAGTACGATTAGTCACCATTAAACTAAACACACTACAGTTCACTGATGTGACTTTTCGCAGTTCAAATATGTGTCACATGCTTTGGTTTTCAAACGTCAGTTCATATTTAGGCAGTGCGACTATTGAACTGATTTAGAACTCGTTGATCATTCCAGGAAATCTTTAGATGAAATCCCATACTGCAGAGCTTTTGACAAGTTACAAGAGGTTGTGTATGTGGGCTCGCTGATGCTAGAGCTGTCATGTTAACTAACAAACGACTAAGTACAGAAGATTGCTATTCTTTGGCTAAGTCATATAAGTGAGCATATCTCGGAATAGATGGGTTCTGATTACGCATCAAAGTCACACTGGTTAATTATTATCTTATTGTTGCTAGCTAAGGAGAACAGTCCGGATAACTTGTGGATTCTTGTATAAAAACATTCCTAATAGATGGACAAACCATCAACAAACATAGTCTAAACATAAATGTTGCTATACTATTTACAATATATGTTATTTCCTGCCTTGTTTAGTGTTCAAAAGATTCTTCTGTGGTAGTTTTTCAGATGTTAGATATAAGTTTATGTGTAGACTTGTTCACACACTTTATCCTGTCACTGTACTTCTTTATTACGAGACCATTCATGAGAAACTGTAAATAATGAGATAGACATGATGATAATTTGTCTGATTGACAATTAGTCGATAAGTTTGTGGACTCGTTCACATAAATGAGGGAATAAATGAGTTCACAACAACGTAACGATAATTTTGAACCTGTTTCTGGGCGTCATTCAGACGGAGAAGCTGGGTCCTCCTTGGAAAATGTTTCGTCATTATTGAGTCTTTCAGGCGTAGTAGTTGCTGATTTCCACAAGAACATGTTACAAAATTAGAATCGATCGCTATGAAATATATAGATCAACGGGTTCTCTTTACATTATGAAAGATAATGTGCCAGTTTTCAGCGGTGTTCAAATTCAAGCTCATATAACGGAGATTAGTATTTTTAAAGCACTAGGTATATAATTTATAACACTAGAACAGTGTCAAAAAGTCACATATTATATTAAATACAGACTAATAGTAAGTATTATAGAATTTATGCCTATAAGATAAGTCGATCGAGTTATACGAGCTATTATTATTATCAAAATCTAAGGCTTGTTACGAATCTCTTTCGGCAAAATTCTTTGATATATTAATATATTTCTGAATGTGTGTTAGTAAAATTCTGTGTTCTTATTATTCGTGTGTAATCATTGTATATCAGAAGAACAATTTCAATTCATGATACGTAAAAATGGAATGGTGGAGACTATTGATATTATTTGTGTGGATGTGTATTAGTTTGGCGCTATGACAGGGTTATAGATAGCGCAAATAAATAAATGTTATGTCACGTTCGAATTATACCATCTGACAATTTATTGGAATACTGTTTGTTTCATGAATTTTCGTCAGATAAGAGTCTAGATAAGAATTGTTCTAATAAAACAATTTGATGTTTGGGTAAAAAAAGTTAGATATAGTTTCTTTTTGAAATGTGAAAAGTGCATGATATTAACATAATCTTACATCTATCTATATATAGTAGATATATTAAACTATTTTTAAAGTCTTCAAAGGGTAGAGTTAATTAACAATAATACTCAATTTACACCTTCATCAAGCTAAAGGTGGTCTCTTATCTTCAATTTATTGGTCAATCCGTGAATTTACATAATCACTTTGTCGCAACCAATTTACTTTAACATTATGGACAAGTTAAGGATTTTATTATAAATTATTCAAAATCTTCATTATCCGTTCATTATTGTATAATGACACAAAACAACAATATTATTACAATAATAAATTCGAGGCCTGATAGATTGTTCTGGTATAAAACCAAAAAACTTGACAGACCTTTTTAATTCATTTTTCGTGGGACTGGTCTCAGCGCATGTTCCTTGGTGTTGATGCACCGTGCATGATGGAAGTCTCGTAATAAGTCACAGTGAGTTGTTTTAGTCTTTCAGAAGTACCATCTTCTTAATTCTGACAAGATTGTTGTATACTGGTATGTCTCTACATACCCGTTCCGTGTCCTGTTCCTAGGGAGTTAACAGGTTCTCATCCTAGAGTTTTCGATAAGAATCAAACAGATTTAGCTGTCCACCTTAGATGGCACCTCTAAATTCAATTTTGTATCGCTCTGTATTTAAATTGGCAGTCATTTTGGGATATTCAACAGGATGGTATAATACTAGGAAATGAAAAATCGCCTCGCAGAATCTTACGAGACTACTGAATTAATTTTTCACCTTAGTGTTTTAGATAGCACTTTGTGTTCTATATTCTTTGTTCTCTTGAGTATATGTACGTTTATCTGTAGAACAAATTGAAACGCTGACTATATGTAGTAAACACTAAAAGGTCATTAGTTGTATTCTTGAGTGATCGATGATACTATTTGGTGAAAAATAAGAAGTTTAAAAAATCTTGACATATCTAGGTGACTAAACGCACTATAGACACACAAGGCCACGATCCAGAAGTAGCTCATGTCTAATGGCTCAGACACCACAACATAAACTTTTTCCTCTTATTTTGTCAGGACCTACCACCCTGTAACGCCATTCCATATAACCTGGCCGGTATGGCGTAATATGAGCAGAAGGATGTCGTATTAAGAAATATTTGTTTTTTCTGCGTAATATTATCGTTCACCGAAGAATAGCTGTACAGATTTTGTTTCGAATGCTGGCTACTCATCAATTTTCATCACTTTGTGTTTTATAATACATGGTATGTTCTTTTATGCCGTATGGCTTCGGCATCGCTCTGACTGTGTAAGGAACCAGAAGGCACAGGCTTCACGGGTCTCATGAGATCACCTTTCTCTGTGGCTGATACTCCTATGTCGGCTATATCGGGTTTGCTTCCATTTTGATGAGCTTCTGTTTGGTCTGAACATTAAAAAAGATGACCACGAATCACAACTGGAACTCCTGATAATTTCTCTGTGTACATCTAGTCTATATATCTGACTGAGCTTTGTAATTGATTATAAGTAAGCAAGATAACTACAAGCCAGTGTACTTAGACTTTAAAATCTCATTCTGCATCTAGTAAAGATTCACATTTGGCCATTTTTTATATATATCCTGAATATAGCAAGAGACTATTTCACAAAGAAAAGATACGGTCTTGTGTCCAACCCAATCCTGTCCTAGGCGTCCATGGATATTTGGCCTGCTTCAAAGAACTGCGAGAATAAGTCCCTCGCTCTTTCTCTTGCGTCAAATGGGGGAAGCATGGAGAGCTATCCACTCACATCTTGGGGGGGACCTTTCTAAAGGCTTGCTGGTCACAGCAATTCATTCTTTGCCCTATCATTTTTGTCAATTTTGTATGTTTGAAATTATAACATATTCCAATATTTCCTCTCTTCTCGCTCTGAATGTCATAGTCATGCCTATCTTTTTGAATCTAGCTTTCAAATTCTTCTATTCCGAAGAATCTCTACTCACTCTCGATCTCTCAAGCTTGACACGACTTACATTATCTCTTCTACTGCGATCTCTTCTCCAATCCTCTCATCTGCATAATCTATTCTCTCCTTACTAATATTGCAAATTGAAAAATATGGGGTGTGCTCATATTATCGATGCCCATATAATCTTCCAGTGCGTAATTAATATAAAATTGGTACTCCATTTCTCGCTCATAATAATTCGACAATAGTAATTATTAAGCCATCAAACTGGTATGAAATTTAAGATTCCATCATCGATATAATAATAATATTACGTACTATTAATCAATACTACCACCATGTACAGGTAAAAATTGACACATACGGAATGCTCCTTTTATCCCCTACATCTAACTTCTTGACTTTACATTTGTAATAGTTTTCTTCATTCATAGTTCATCCATGTCTCTTTCCATAGTTTTCAATTTATCCATAGTAAAAAGTAAACATCCACATAATCTATTTAAAATTTTATCCGTATTCAATCTACATGATCTCATAACTTGACAATTTTTGAGCGAAGTTAATAGCGATGTGAGAGACTATATATCTTGTACTAGCCTCCTAACTAGACATAACAATATATATAACGTATTGTGATTGTGCAGCGGAATAAATTTGCTACTGATCACCTATAATTAATCCTAGAGCTTGTCTACGGCTCAGATAACTTTGATGTTGATGAGGGTTTCCCCAATTTATTTTTGGATCTGGTTAACCGATACTCAGGATCATGCCATATTATCTCCGCGATAAAATTATCAAATCTTTCAAACCAACTAAATATGAATCACCAGCGTGACTAAGTAAAACCTTTGTTTCACTGATCATGAATATACGGTTTATAATATATTAAATACCTCAGAGTAAAAACAGAATAATAAAGAAGTAAGTCATCTATTAATTGGGCCTCAATAGAGTACCGTATACTAAAAACTCCGGGCTCGCTCTGCGATTGGTGTTTGCCTGATTAAATTCAATTTCTCAATGCATCCAAAGACAGTATTTTATATTTGAATTTAACCAGATTTTGTAAAAGTGTTTCAAAGTATTGACCTCAGGACCCCCCTATCTCCTGCATCGCTATTACAATGCGTATAACATTAACACGTGTCGGGCTATGTTACTGAATATCAGAATAATAGGTACTCGAGGTAACCACTTGAGATCATACCATGTATTGTAAGGAATATGGCGGACAGGAAATAGGCATTTACCAGCCTCATACTTTATTTAAGACGACTTGCAATAAAATCAGTATCAATTTACGATTATTTACGGCGCGATGTTTGGCCACTTCCTTCTCCTGTATGAGTTTACCTTTCACCCGCCTGCCTATGTCCGGAACTTTTCCCCTTGAAGCCCAAAAGCATCTTGAAATCCACAATTATCAACCCCGATAGTGCAGGGCGACCATCATCCTCACTAACCTACCAATTTTGTCCGTTTTCCTTCTCCCCATTGTTGATAGTTCGCAGCCGATTAATCAAGACGAGACAGTAGAGATGTTTGCAGCACGATTTTAGTAATCGTGTACATTATGTTCAGAAGATATTCTGTACATTTATGACACAAAGAGCAGCTCTTGTGGCTGCCGAATACATTGAAAAAAATTTGCTAAAACTTTCTCGCGAGACAAAATTGAATTTAGAAGATTTCCAATCTCCAATCCTTGAGATTATACTGATATTAACCATATTTGCTCAAGTCGCTTTATGACGGCCCGATTTGAGAAGTTATCTTAGGCATGCAGTAATTATCTGCATTGAGTTTTTCAGTTGGAATTTTCTCGATGAATTCTAATAAAAGGTTTTTTATGGACGGCGGGCCTGAATACAGTAGTGAACAGTATCCTCATGAAGCGAAAACTGTTATTACGGGACAAAAACAAAACACTTGTCGTGTCTTTCAACCTTACATATAGGTATATAGACAATGTCTTATCAATTAACAATCAGAGTGTTCATAAGTATGTCCATTTGATATATCCTGACGAATTCGAAATAAAGAACACCACAAAATCTGAGAGATCTGCTTTATAATTTGGATATTATACTTAATATTGACTCTAATGGCAGGCTGACAACTACATTTATATTATAAACGTGATGATGTTGACTTTGCAATCGTCAACTTTTCTTTTCTATGTAGTAATGTACCACTATCACCTGCTTATGGTGTGTACGTCTCTCAGTTGATTCAATACACAAGAGCATGCCATGCGTATGAAGAATTTTTAAAGCGAGGCCAACTACTAACTAAGAAGTTGATGTTGCAGGGTTACAACGAATCTCGTTTAAAGTTATCGTTTCACAAATTCTACGGTCGCTATAATGACCTTGTTTGTGCTTACAAATTGTCATTATGTCATATGTTGACTGATTTGTTCTATACCTATTTGTTAGACTTTTGTACTATATTTGACGACGAGTAATCCCGTTTATTTTGTTTAGACTAAGGGTTTACGGCCGGTGTGACTGGTCAGCAGAGGATGCTTACTACTCCATTACACCTGACCATGATGCCGTCGCTTTTGTCGGAGGCCCGTGTTGCTCTACATTCGACTCTGCATATGATTTAGTATCATGATTACGTCTAACACTTTGTTAACTTCTGAGCCACCGTGACCGGTTCATCGGGTGACGAAGGCAGCTAGCATTGCAGAAAAAATATCTGCCTTTAATATCCGACAAACCAACAAAGAAAACATTTTACGGTTTAATTAATGACTTTCGAAAGCTTTATACGTCATTATATAGTACATCCCAAGAAACGATCACATAGATGCATTGCCCAGCGTGATTGTCATTCGGCCCCTTACAGACCTCTTGGACTTTACGTAAAACAATATTTGTTAGCACTACTTGTCAACAGTAAAAACGATGCGCAATAACCATCTGAACAATTGGTCGTACATGTACGGGATCAATTGAAAGTTCATAGGTCGAAGTCATCCAAAATTTGATACCATCTTTCCTACTGAAGATACTTTTGAAATATGATATGCACATGAAAGAAATTGACACAAGCATACCCAACGGCCACAAACCATTTGATTTTTAACAACTTCACAAGAACTCTTCGACAAATATACACTACATCATAACCCCACATTTAAGCCTATAGTCTTCACAGTGATATGGAAAGAGACATAGGACCACTTATCTTTAGCCCCATGACCTTGCACTATCAAATTAAGGTCAAAGTCATATAACCATCATGAAAATAAAAATGTATTCATTTTCAAGGTCTTACAGAATATCCACAAGTACAATAAATATTTAGAACTGTTTATATTCTATTTTTATGACATTTACTTCCCATTGGAGAGGCTTTATCTTTGATACTATAGACAAAAATCAGCCAGGGTTTCAGGTTTTGCTCTTAAACCATTTACCTTGAAATTTGGGTGAAGGTTATAGGTCAACAATAATTAGAACACTTTCTAGATTTTGATAGAAAATCTGAAGTAATGAAGTTAAGAAATTCATCTCTCCTTTACAAAATGCTACATTTCAGTCCATCATAGTTTCTCTTGGAAATACATTATATTCAGAGAAAACATAAACTTTACTTTAAACTTTGTTTAAAATATTGATTTTTAAGGATTAGATTGCTCCGAATGCATTCACGTGAATGTAGAAAGTTTTAAATTCAAAGCCCTAAACTACATACTACCGAAAAGTACGAAATGCGCCAGTACTCCTGCTGGTCAGACGGCGAGCGGTGGACTGGATTTGGGTGTCGGAGTGGTGAAAGGTGTGAGTCTGGAGCGTTGTCCTACCAACCCTCCATCGGGAAAGGTGTACAAATGTGAGACTTACAAAGGTGCTGTGTCCATAAGCTTACCAGTGCAAAAGTTTATTCCCAATCCAGGTGAGCTAATTTCACACACACACACACACACACACACACACACACACACACACCAACCACCACCAACACAACACACACACACACACACACACAACACACACACCACACACCACACACACCACAACACACACACAACACCACACACCACACACACACACACACACACACACACACACACACACACACACAAATATTTGTTAGATTTTATAATCTAGGATTACTATTTGGAAACCAGGGTTTTTGAGATGTAAAGCTTGATATTGATGACGATATTTATAACAAATCTAACATGTAAATAGTATCTTCTTTTTAACAATGTCATCATCAATATAGAATGCCAAATTAAATTATCAGAAAATGAAAAACTCAGCAGGGAGTATTCAATGCATTAAATTGTGATATATTTAAGAATGTTCATTTCAAGCTATTTGAAATAAATGTAAATATCGATGTTATTGCTGTGCTTAATGTCATGATTGACAGTTATCACTTACTGATAAAACAGGAGGTGTATATCTCACTTGTTTTGCAAAAGGAGATAAATGAACTACGTTATTTTTGCTGTATAATAAGTCGGAATAATGGATACTAAGCTGATTAGGTATGAGTAAATGGATATTACTAGATAAAAAATTCATGATGCTCACCTGAGCCAAAGGCTGAAATGAGCTTTTCTGATTAAAATCTGTCCGTTGTCTGTCGTCGTTGTCATTGGCATCGTTGTTGTAAACTTTTCATATTTTTAACTTCTTTTTCAGACCCATTGGTCCAAATTCAATCAAACTTGATACACATCATTCTTGGGTGAAGGGCATTCAAATTTCAAAATGCAAAAATAGAGTGGTGCCATTTAAAAATCTTCTCCTCAAGAACCACTGGGACAGAAAAAGTGAAATTTATATGACAGATTCCTTATATATTGGAAATTAATTTTTTTAAGCATGATACCCAGGGGTACGGTGAGGTCACAATAAAGTTTTACATGCTGATATAAGGTCAATCTTCTCCAGAACCACTGTGACAATTTTAATTAAACTTGTAGCCAATCATCTTTGGATAAAGCGGATTCCAGTTTCTTCAAATGAAGAGTCAGACCCCATCAAAGGGGATATAATCACAAAAATGCAAAAGTAGGACATGTCATTTAAAACATCTTTTTCTCAAGAACCACTGCACCAGAAAAGCTGAGAGTTATATTAAAGCATCCTGATAAAGTGGAATTGAATGTATGTTCAAATAGTGATCACGGCTGTAGTGTGGGGCCACAATAGGGGATCAAAAGTTTACATGCAAATATATCGGGGAAATCTTTATCTCAAGAACCATTGAACCAGAATAATGGATATTAATTGAAAGCTTTCTGATATGGAGTAGATTTACGCTTGTTCAGATCATGCCTCCCAGGGGTAGAGTGGGGCCACAATAGGGAATCAAAGTTCCAAATACAAAAATGTGTTGGTGTCACTTAAATCTCTTCTCATAGACCATAGGGACAGAAAAGCTGAAATTCACAAGAAACATTCCTGATGAAGATCTTCCTAATGAAGATTTGAATGTATGCAAATCATGACCCCCGGGGCGTTTGAGGGTCAAAATTGAGTCCACCCTATCAAAGAATGATGTAATATAATAAAAAACGTTGCAATCCCCACCCTAAAACCTTATAATGTTTTTTTCCTTGTGTTCAGACAAGTGTAGTGACACATATTTGTAATGCCCTTGCGGTCATGACTGACCCTGCCATTTTACAAATATAGTCTAACATTTTGAAAACTATTCAGATTCCCACCCTCCAACCATATATTTTCTTATTCACATTATCAAGACAATTTAAGATAACATAATGAAAAGGACCATGGGGATATGACTGACCCATATCTAGTTCTATGTCGTATTTTTAATGATGCATGTTCATTTATGTATTAGAAGATGATAGAGGTTAAATTTAGTCCATACCTTTGAATAGTGACACATTGTAAATTCCAAACTTCTGCTTTTCTCTACGAAGCAGTGTTCAGGTGAGCGATGTGGCCCATGGACCTCTTGCTCTTTTTAGTGACAAAATTGGATATCGATATAGTTAAGCGAGGCTGCGAATTGATGGATCCTGCCACCCCAACTACCTGCACCCAACTAAACGGCGTACCCACTGATGACGCCTTCCTGAAGAGTATTTTGTCTGGATTAAAAGATATCGACATTCTCAACTTCATCGGCTCTATATGTGTGGATGACCAAAAATCTATGAACTCTTTCTTGACATCGACTGCAATTCCCAAGAGTGGCATGAACTCTTTCTCAAGATCTACTCTAACTCCTGAGAGAGACATGGACTTTTTCTCGACATCTATTGCAATTCCTGAGAGAGGCATGAACTCTTTCTCGACATCTACTGCTATTCCTGAGAGAGGCATGAACTCTTTCACGACATCTACTGCAATTCCCGAAAGTGGAAAGAACTCTTTCTCGGCATCTACTGCAATTCACCAGGGTGACATGAAAACTGTTCTAATGATGTTCGCAATCTTAAAATGTGTTGAACGTTTTTAATAACCAAGTTATTTTTCTTATTATGCGGCTTTACGAAGATAAATGTATGTACCTCTTTACCTGATCAAGATACAGGGATCAGGGCATGTTTGACTAGTTAACAGCTAGGGATGCTTCCTCTTCCTAAGCACATTGCCGCATCTCTGGTGTGTCTGGGGATCCGTGTTTACTCCACTATTAATGTTACATGTATTTTCCCTAAGGGATTTATGAAATTGATCACTATTCCTTTTCTATATATTTTTTCATCCGTTGTATGAGTGTTGCATTTGTGTTTTTAAAATAACTTCCTACTCTACGCCAAAACATCAACCTTACATTTCTGATATAAAACACAAACAAAATTATTAGGGCTAACTCATAAAAGTGCTAAATGGAATTATTTTTGGAGTGCAATTCAACTTTAATTTGATTGCGCTAAAATAAGTAGGCACACTGTAAATATTTGTTGTATATTTGTAATTATCAAGTTTCTAAAATCATAGGCTTAATTGGTTTTGATTAATTGTTTTGAATGAATTCAACATTTGCATTTCTTTTATTTGGCTTCCCAGGCTGTTAAAATAAAACACCTGTTTCGAATGTCCTAGGGAGCAGCCTGTCACATCACAGAACTTTCTTAGCTATCACATTTATCTTTCATTTTCTCAGCATCCACAGTCAATGCTATAAATTTCTACTGAGCCCAAAGTTTGACAAATTCTATTTCAGAGTTAATGTTTGATGTTGGTGAAGGTAATCAATTTAAATAAAGAAAGAGGTATTTGTGTGATAAGAAAATGTAGTCAATGTTTTCCTGATTTTTGTTTGGATTTAAACCAAAATTGTGGGTGGAGTTTACTGATTTTTAACCTTTTGATTTTTAGACTTTAGATTATCTTTGTCTTTATCCTTTGACTTATCTTTATCTTTAGACTTTTAGAATTATCTTTTGAACTTAACCTTAGAATTGCTTTTCAAAAATTGTTACAAATCTTTTTAATTTGTGTCGAAGGAACATCTTCTGTTTTGATTGTATTTTGCATTGGAATTGTGTGCTGAACTGAACTGGATTTTCGGTGACAATAAAAGTTTAAACATATCAACATTGTGATTATGAAAACAAAGGAATTCCCCAGTGAACATACTTAATCACAACACATTGATTAATAGTTGATGTATAAGGTTTGAATGATGTAATGACAGATTTTTACATTAAAACATAATTACAATAATTTAAAATGGCGAAGTGACAAAGTATCAAACGTAATCATATGATTTATTTTTTGATATTTCTTTACAGACGTTTATGTGGAGAATCGTTATCTCACATTGTTATCTCCTCCATGGCACCTGATCCTGCCTTCACTTTTGTCGGAGGTCTGTGTTGCCCTACACTCGAGTTTGTGTATGTTTATTTGGATTATGATTACGTTTGACACAATGTTAACTTCGCCTTTTTGTATTCAAGTCAGGCTACTTACAAACAAGTTGTTGTGACTGGGATTTCAACAGTCACATTTAAAGATAACATTTTGCAAATTGTATAAGTCATTATAACGATTTAGTTTGCCATTATGACCTGTCATTGGGTCAAATGCTGTCCGATGTGTATACATGTAATAGCAATTGTTGAGCTGTTTTTCATACACTGATTTGACTAGGGTTTGTTCCGTTTACCTGATCAAAACAATGGACCGATCAATAGAGGATGCCAACACCTCTTAAGCATCTGGAGCCTGTTTCATCAAAGGTCGTACGCCCAGCGTAAACTTTGACGCCCAGGCGTAGGTCCCGGACTAACACAAAATCTAAGACCAATTTATGTTTCATCAAAGAGCGTCATTACACCGGCCTTAAGTTAGCCCAAATTTCACACCTCTGCGTCAGAAAAATAAGCCCGACTAACATATTGGCGTAAGCCCTCTGACTAGCCTTAAATTAGGGCGTAAGTCTACGACCTTTGATGGAACAGGCTCCTGGTCCCCCTCTGGTGTATCCAGGGTCCGTTTTTGTCTAACTCGTTTTGTTTCCTTCTTGGGATTTACGAGATTGGTCACAGTTTGTTGTCTTTGCTTTTATATTCTGATGTGGGCGACAGTGTAATCAAGGCAGGATGGAAGGCCTGGCTTTAGGGATGACATCACATGATCAATGTGCTGAACATTACAAATGCTAGCATGATGTATAATTATGTATATTTACATTTACTGTTTAATCCCGCTAATAAAAATATTTTGATGATATGTTGTCTATAACTGCAAAAGACCCGAATCACCAAAAGTTGGTTGGGGTATGAATACAAGAACTACTTACAGGGTTTTAAAATTGTAAATATATGAACTCTTTTAGGTTTAAATGTATAAAACTGTTTGACAATTTGAATGGTTTTTATTTTCAAGAAAAAATTAATTAGATACTTGTTTATTAATTTTTTTTTTTAAAATTTTGCACTCCTTTTTATTGTGTACGATATGACATCATGAGTGGCGTAAATGTCACATTGCTGTATCTTTTTTCCTGTACATTTCTTGTGACGTAACAATTAACTTACCTAATGGCTGTTCCATGAACAGCTACTTCCCCAAAGGATTGAGCGGAAAGTTTAAAAAACATATACAATAAAATCACAAACAAATGCATTTTAAGAATGTAAATATAAGCAATGAATTTATGATTTATTGAAAGATGTAGTCCTCATAACACTGCAACGGTGTGTACAAAAATTTTCATAACGCGCTAACGCGCGTTATTCAATTTGTATGCACACGCCGTTGCAGTTATGAGACTACATCTTTAATAAATCATAATTCATTGCTTAAATATAAAAAAATAACCAGTTTTTTGTGATTGTGTCACAGCACAAATCATGTGATTAATGTTTTGACGTACAGAGATTGATATTTAGCATCAACTAAAATGTGATTAAATATTATGAGGCCAACTACTAACAAAAAAGTTGATGCTGCAGGGTTATAACGAATCTCGTTTAAAGTCATCATTTCGCAAATTCTACGGTCGCTATAATGACCTTGTTTGTGATTACAAATTATCACTAAGTCATATGTTGACTGATTTGTTTCATACCCTTTGTTAGACTGTCATTTTCCTACTAGATTTGACTACGGGTAATCCCGTTTACTTTATTTCGACTAAGGGCTCACGGCGGGTGTGACCGGTCAGCAGAGGATGCTTACTCCTCCATGGCACCTGATCCTACCTTCGCCTTTGTCGGAGGTCCGTGTTGCCCTACACTCGATTTTGTATAGGTTTTTTTGGATTATGATTACGTTTGACACAATGTTAACTTCGCCTTTTTGTATTAGAATAATGTTATTATTAGAAGTGTACAATACCACATACACGAGAGAACAGACTTAATAATGAATGCCAGGGGTAGGAGTTTTTCATTTTATACGAATTAGGCAAGCTTGCGTAGTAGTATCTGGCTTACTTGGACCTGTCTGTGTACTAACTTTTGCATATTTCATTGCGCGGCTGTCGGACGGACCAACATGAACTTTATTGTCATCTACAGTCTTTAATTTTCTTGTAAGTTGTGTTTTAGCTTGATACAGAGTCATTCGTGGTAATGGTTTGACATAATATTTAAGGAATGAAGTTAATTTTGACATAGGTTA
>CAJDSM010043703.1:0-23440 GCA_903981925.1 Ostrea lurida
GATGGAGATGGAGCCATGATCTTCAACAAGCCAGTAGGTATTCCCTTTATGGGCAATTAATTGTGCACCCTTATTGGCAGACTTATTTTTATATTCAGTATGAAGCAGAATTTGTACAGAAACTGTTAACGGAGAAAAAAAACAAAAAAACATTGCCGTGTCCGTTCAACGCTTACACTATAGGTATATAGACTATGTGGTTATCAATTAACAATTATAATTTTCACAATTAGTCATTTTGATGATATTCCCGAGACTCGATATAAAGACACTACAGAATCGACATATCTGTTCATATTTGGATATGTTTATTTAACATTGACGCAATGGCAGACTGACAACTAAATTATATGATAAGCGTGAGAACCTTTACTTGCAATTCGTCAACTCTTCCCTTTCTATTGTAGTAATATACCACTATTCACTGTTTTATCGTGATGTTGATATGCTCCCAGTTTGAATTCGATACGCAAGAGCATTGCTATGGCGCAGGGGCGGAGTCTTAGGAATTCTGGGTATAGGGGGGGCTTGGATTTTTTTTTTCAGAGGCAGGGGTCGGGGGGCCGCCTTAAGGCCCTCAGTGGGTCCAGGCAAGGCCCTGGTGGGGTCAAGGGGGGCGAAGCCCCCGGAAGTCCCGAATTTAGTTTGTTTTAGGAAGTAAGAATTTAACCATATAATTAGCCCTCATAGGTGAAGTTTACACCCGTCTCCAGGGCCGTAACAGGGACATTCCATATTGGGGGTGGAGTGTGGGGGAGTTGCACAAGACTAAGGTATAGGATTTAAAGGCTGCTTATCAGGGTCCACAGCTGTCCAGGAAGTACCTGATAGGGGTGCCAGGGGCGAAGCCCCCGGAAGCTAGAGAAATTCAATTCAATCAATTCAATTCCATTTATTGATTCGCCAAAACATGTTGGCATTACACCCTGTTAATAAAATGAAAAAGTTAATCATGTACAACATGTTTTCCATATATGTGACAGTTACATGTAGATACATGCATCAAGAGTACATATTAGTGAGATAAACCATGTTTACAACTTATAGTTAAGTGTTATGATAAGCATTTGGCAAACAGTGTAGAGTTAATAAAAATTCTGCTATTATTACACTCTATTTTAGAACGCAATTCAAAACATTCATATAAACTATTCACAAGCCTTTCTAGAATGAACTTGCATTTACAGGATTACAAGAATACTTTACAATGATTTTCCTTCAATATTTATCACTTGGTTACAAAATGTGTCATAGAGAATAATACTTTTTACGAATGGTCTTCTATGATGGACAAGTCATATATAAAAAGTTGGATTTCATCTTCTACATGGTTCTGACAAAAGTACAAAAACGAGATTTTTTTTTTTTCTTTTGGGATACATGGTTTTGAATATCTGCCATTTGTTCAATTTTCTAAGGATGTGCGAAATCTTAGTTTTGTTAATATTAGAGGCGTACAGATCTTGTGAGATAGAAATTTCAGGGTGCTGTGTAATGTCGTAATTCTTTTAATTTGACATCTAAACAGTAAGAGTTTACACGTCTTGAGAGAAATTCAATGTTCTGAGTTGCCCTATTGACATTTTTTCATATGAAATGTTCTTCAAAAGCTGCTAAATGTACTGGCTAGTAATATCCTAATGATGGAGTTTCAGTAAATTTTTGCATTTTAATTGCGTTCTGGGTTGTTTTAAGCCCCTAGAGGATCCAGGATGGGCCCTGGCTTATGGGGTCCAGGGGGCGAAGCCCCCGGAATCTGAGAAAATTTTAGCATTTTATTGCGGCTGAGGTGATTTAGGCCCCTAAAGAGGATTCAGAATGAGGCTCTTGGTAGGCGTCCAGGGGGAGAGCCAAAGGGTTTAGCAATCTAGTCAGTTTAAGATGGAGGGGGGGGTGCACGGCACCCAATGCACCCCACTGGTTTACAGGCCTTGCTTCTTACGAAGTAAATGAAGGCAGGTAAATTATTGACAGAGATATTTCGCAACATTAATTTGTATTATATCGCCGACGTACCTAAGGCTTTGAAAATTTAGGGGGCGTACGCCCCCCCCCCCCTAAGATCCGCCGAGTGTATCGTGCGCGTGTGCTGTCGTCTCTCTCTCTCTCTCTCTCTCTCTCTGCCTCTCTCTCTCTCTCTCTTCTTCTCTCTGCTCTCCATCTCTTTGTCCTCCATTCACAATCTTCTCTCTCTCCCTCTTTTTATTTTTTGGGGGGGCGTCACGCCGGTACGCCTTTTCCTTGGAACATTCGCGCATGATGCGTGTTTAGGGGCAACACGGTACCTCGACAAAGCGAATTTAGAATTGTAAGTATCAGGGAATAATATTGGCGACCATCCAGTTTTACTTTCGTATTCAATGATAACATCACACCAGACATAAAAGCGGCGTAGAAACAGCATTCGTCTGTCATTAATTGTCAAGCTAGGAGAGATAGAGTTGGTGCAGTAAACAAACAGTAAGTCTGTATTGAATAGAATTGCGGAGTAAGCCAGTGTTTATTAAGTGGAGGAATAGAGCTGGTCCTTATTAATAGGCTGTGACCCTTTGCTAAACAGGCCTGCCACGTCGAGTCGACCGATTCTCAGAGGCATTGGCACCTTGCCACATAACTTCGCCTGATACTTTGACTTATGACGACCAAGCGGTTGTTCACAGTGTCTGCCTGAATGAGGCTACATACAGATGATGTTCAGCGGTTTGAAGGGCTGTCACTTGGATATGATGATGTCCTAATAAGGCTGCAGTACAGCGTCACGCCTGAAGGTTTGTCAGTGCGTTGGCTAGAGGGTGGTCACCATTGCCCATTGTCAGACAGCTTTTATTAAAGTATACATTACAATCAATTTAGTAAACCTCTGACTTTTTTGTAGTTACGTCGATTATATCTCCGTGATGTTTAAAGTAATTACTTAACCTAGGTAGGGTTAGGGCCCATATTTGTAATAGTATTTGCAGGCCCAATTTCAATTAATTGTTTGATTAAGAAAAGTAGTTGTTTCTATTTATCGCCTCGAACCTTGAATTGCAAGGCACGACCTTTGGCTGGCCTTAACAAAGCGTATAGGGAAATAGCGATCTGAAAATAAATGGTGCTCAGCGGTGAGACTTGGCGGTAGTTCGAGGCGTAAATTAGAATAGTCGGATACTTGTACTATATACCTTTATGTCACAAATGCAGATCTATTAAGAGACCACTTAATGGCGGATCTAGTAGCATTCTGATTACTTAACGTAAGAGCCTAGTAGTAGTTGCGAAGGTAAATAAGTAAGTTGTCTAGGCTAGTTGTTAAACTCAGAGCATAAGGAACTAAGGCCCAGATAATTTCAGGTGACTAGTATTCTCTGATCATGTAGTCTAGTACTTCATACCCTCTCTTAGTTATGGAAGGAAACTATTGGGTGCGCAAGACCTAAATCAGTTTTATGGACGGATACTAACCCCCCGACGAACATGTGAAAGGGTCCTGAATATAGACCACTCAGGTTTTACTTTGTTATTAGTTCTATGACAATGCGAGTGGCATTGCGTCAGGGCGAAGGAGTCAAAGTATGTTCATCCGTCAACTCAAGCTAGCGCCGGTAATTGAGCATTGGCGCTTAGCGCCCTAAACCCATATATTCCTCGTCAGTCTCTTCAGAATTTAATATATCTCATTAAGTACAAAGTCCGTTCGTCTTCGTGACACGCTAGGATTAAATCTCTTGAACCACGCAAAAAGGTTAGTTAAGGTCAACTGATCAAAACCCAGAAACAGATGCTGTGCGATGTTCTTGTCAGAATTCAACACACGTGCGTTTTGCTGATAAGATCTTCAGAGTTATTTACTACAATTTATTGACACAATAGTATGTCGTCCTGGGAATATCTTATTAAAAATGTCGATTGGACGATAGATTCTTTAGACCATAGATAATGAGGAAGGGTCGTCTGCTCTAAGCAATATGATTACAATATGGTCGCCACCCTGCTCACCTAGGGTTAAATATACTTTAAATCACGGATATAATCGATCGTGACTATAACAGACAATCAGCGCAGAAAATGGTATTACTTGAGGTAGGTCTCCTTGTTAGAGAGGAGAGGAAATTGATTATAGATCATCTGAGTAACTCTTAGTTGTCGAGTCGGAACTGTAGAATAGAAGGTTTCTACCTTCACGAAACGCAGATAGTGACAGAGCACTGTACAGAAGCACCACCTCATAACTCACAAGTGAGTGAGAAGCAGCGATGACTTGCCAGGAGACAATTACCAGAAACTTAGCGACAGGATCTGTGCGGCAGGGCTGAGCCTGTACTCGAGATCCTGGGACTGCAGCCTTATTGCAGACCACCATCCTACCACAGTAGCATCCAGTGAAGATTAAGGAGCTTAGAGAAAATTCTTGTGCAACGAACAATATTCAGTTACTCCTTTAGAGGGGTGAGGGCGACATGAGCATTACCGAGTTGAAAACAAGCAAGGCCAGACAGATCCCTTGAATAGATGCACTGTCCGCCATGCTCAGTGGATGCTTAGGGATGCATGTCAATTAGACACCTTCTGAAAGACTCTCGAAACTAAACAGCCGATTGGCTGTTATGTTCAGTACCGGAAGTCCAACACAACAAGACGGTTTCCAAAGTTAGTGGTTGATATGCGGAACATGGTTGATAAGCTGGGGTCAACGATGATGCTCAATACGGACATCGAGATCGAGGGTCGAGCATACTGACGTCAGAATGACGGAGATTGGAATGCGAAGGGCAAAATCAACATTTGCCCACTCTAGAAGTGACTAGCATCTTGATTTGTGAAAATAAATATTGCAAGAAGAGGAGGCGCAGCCTCATGCTTACTCCGTCACACCTTGTTTTTGCAATATAATAAGAAGATCAGATACATAGGAACAGAACTAAAGACTCGGATGTCCTTCTCTCACTGCTAAAAAACTAGAGAATAGTTGATTTGATGAAATGCATACGATGACCACCATGTACATCCTGGGGTCTGAGTCTTAGTAGAGCCCATGCCCGAAGGCAGGCTTAATCTTTACTTATTTGTTCTATAATCGCTGATTCGAACATCGATATAATGTCAGACCAAGAGTTAAATATCCTCCGAAATGGCATGGTACATATTGGTACCGCCGCATGTATAAATTCCTTGAGTTCAGCGTTTACTAGTTTTAGCATTGGAACCTTCACAGAAACCAATCGAGATAATTAACCTCTTCAGGTGGTAGCGAGATCACTTGGAACTCGCCACAGAAGTTACCTTATTTTTTCGCCCGCAAATGATCTGACAATTTATACCCAATTGCCGCACGGAAGGTTTGTATCAGCTGATGGAATCGTGCTCAATCGAAGGTCGCGGGTTCGCCATACATCATAAACATTTCTTTTTACGTATGCATGGAACATGGGAGGATTTAATCAGTTTCATTCATCACAGTTAGCATATTGATGTTCTGTAGTGCGATGGATTATATTATTGTAGGTGCTGAGCATTTTTATACTCTACAACGACAAACTTGTTGTCCTTAAGATTGTCCCAACATCGTGCTAGCTATTGTATTTAGGTCGAGATTAGAAGTCACATAGCATGAAATTATTCCTGAAAGGTAAAATAAATTGGATAATGTGGCAAGAGTAAACGCTATTTGCTGACAGTATCACCACAATGTACACTCAGTGCAGTGTTAAAACTATTAACTATATTGGCCTTGAATTGTAGCAGAGATAAATGCCAAAGATAGGTTCATGTACTATGAAATCATTCAAGTGTTCTCTATCCTGTCACAGCCCCCCCCCACCCCCCCCAACCTCCCCCTCCCCTGTCCCACTTTTCATGGTTAGTCCCAGAAGCTCTCAGCGTGATAATCGGGGCTGTATTACGGTGGGCACTCATGACTTTGTCACCAGTTTATACAGTTCGAGCCATGGGACAACGTACCATTATATAGTAGTATTAAAAGGAAAACAACTCCTTGTTCAAAACATTGCGTTTGAGCAATTAGGAGAACGTTCAGGTCAATGTATGTACCATTCAGATCTTCGGCAATTCTTCGAACACCTCAAGACTAGAGATGAAACCTGATTTCGTCGACATTTAGAGATCAAATCGCTAGGTTCAACAGTACAAAGTTGTGGCCATCCACAGGCGCCTTTTGCGTCTATGATCGTAGTTTAACCCCCACTTTATCATGGTGAAGCTTGCGAACAGAAAATAGGATAGTATCAGAGAGGGAAGAAGGTATATGTCTACGATGCTGCGCATTTCAGACTACTGGGAAGAAAGCTGTGTTGGAAGATCTTGGCGTAGCCACAGGAGTCTAGGTGCCACTTATTATGTCTAGTTTATCGATTTCTTCTGAGCTCTCAGTAACGACGATGTGAACCATCGGGTAGATTTCCCGACTGATGTAAGAGTGGCAGCTGCCACTATTCACTCTGTGCCTTAGCTCAAAAGTAGACGCTAAGGAGTACAGAAAGAGGTCTGGAGATAATCTTGTGTTTGACGAAGCCGGTCTTGACAATCTATGTGTTGGCCTAACGGACTGGATCTTTCTCAGGAAAGGAAGCACTCAAATGTGTCCTCTTTCAGTGTGATCACCTTTACAAGAAAAGTGGTTACCGTGTTGCTATAAGGCAGCACTAGGTCGTCTATTCCATGTCTAGCCTGAAGAAAAGGAAACCGAGGGCAACGAACGTGTGGACTAAATGCTCCGGGCGAGAAACGCCAAGAGCTCCAAGTCTGTATGCAGCACACAAAACCATCCGCAGAAAAAGATGTGATCACCAGCTAACGTTAAGAGAAAAGACAGGGGACATGACAGGCTGAAGGTGATTGGAAAGGAGAATAATTATTTACAACGTGCTGTGTATAATACTTTCAATTCGTTAAACTGATGACATTTTATAACACTGGTAGTGTATGGATGTACATGATACTGACCTAATTCAAAAGGCAATATTTGTGAATATTGTTTTTAGCATTAATCATTGTTATTAGTATTATTTTGATGGATCTATATGCATCAAACGAGATTGAACAAGTGCTTAATCACTTAACAAACTTATCATTAGTTGATTTCTTTATATCATGCGGGGACGCTCATTGACATCGGAGGCTATGGGTAATGCTTAAATATTCGGGAATATATCTGCGCGACCATCAGGTTTTACGTTGTGTATTCAATGTAAACATACGTGACCCAAGACTATAAAAGGCGGGTAAAACAGCATTCGTCGTCTTAATTGTCAAAGCTAGAAGAAGAATAGAGTGGTGGCAGTAACAACAGTAAGTTGTATTTGAGATAAAGATAACGGAGTAAGCCAGTGTTTATAAGTGGGGAATAAGGCTGTCTTTTAATAGGCTGACCTTTTGCTAAGAGGCCTTGCCACTGTCGGGTCGACCGAACTCAGAGGCTTGCACCGTTCCACATAATCTCCGCCTACTCAAGTACTTTGACTGACTGACGACCAGCCGTTGTTCACAGTGGTCTGCCTGATAGGCTACATACACGTGTGTTCAGCGGTTGAAAAGGGGCTGTCACTTGTCTGATGTGTTTCTGAATAGGCTGCGAGTACAAGCGTCAGCCTGAGGTTTGTCAGTTCGGGTGGTTGGTAGGGGTTGGTCACATTGCATGGTCAGACAGTTTATAAAGTAACATTACAAATCATTTAGTTACCTCTGTTTTGTTTATTACGTCGATTCATATCCGTCGATTTGAAAAGTATTATTAACCCATAGGTAGGGTTAGGCCTATTTGTATATATCTTGCGAGGCCCAATCTTCTAATTATTGTTTGATTAAGGAAGTATTGTTCTATTTCCACCTCGACCTTGAATTGACAGAGGCACGAACTTTGTGGCCTACGAAGCGTATAGGGAAATACGTTTCAGATCAGGTGCCATGGAGGAGTAAGCCATCCTCTGCTGACCCGGTCACACCCGTCCGTGAGCCTCGTAGTCGAACAAAGTAAACGGGGTTCCCGTCGTCATAGTATGAAATGACAGTCTCACAAAGGGATATGAAACAAATCAGTCAAATATGACATTAGTTGTATTAATTTGTAGATCGCAAACAAGGTCATTTAATAGCAGACCGTAGATTTGCGAATGATGACTTTAAACGAGATTCGTTATAACCCTCAGTATCCTCTTCTTCATATCAACACGACGTGTCAATCTTCTATCCCAATGGATGAGGATACAGCAAAGATGCAAGTCACAATCAGATTGGCTACTAAGCCTAAATCGTACCACCACTATTATCATATGTATAGAACCATGTGAGTATTGTATGTAAACTCACGTGTCCTATATGTTATTTTGCATATAATAACTACTTTAACTTCGAAATTATTGCAATTAGCTATGATAAAACATCAGTTATGCCATTTTATCCAGATGTACAAAATTTACGCACTTTCTCTAAATGAAGGGACCTGGTGACTTGGTAGATGTGCTATTATTCTGAGTAACAACATTAAAAACGAAATATTTTGGCTTATCTGATCTACTTTTGTATTGTTGTGAATGATTAATTACTTTAGCTTTCATATAATAACGATATCAATGATATGATTCAAATCCACAAAACTGACGCAATTTCTCAAATTTGGGGAGGGGGGTAACATTTTGCTGTCTCACAACCTCATTGATTATGCTAGACATGTAAACTATATACATGTATAATGCGACAGAGGAGTAAATGAGGAAAATTTTGATGCATAGGATATGCAATTTTGTTCATAAATGAGTGTTAGACGCAAGAAATGAGGGTACGCGGAACGAAAATTGACGGCGTTTATGACTGCTTTAGTCCATATTTATTTCGTTATTGAAAAATTCCGCACAGAATTGCAGTCTTTCATGAAGATATACCAGTGGCAGGCAGATATTTGTATGACAAAGCAAATTATTACTACATGTACTTCAGTTTTGAATTCATACCTTTATTTTTTTTTTTATAAAAGTAAATGCGGGCTGACCTAGTCAAATGCAGCATGGATTTATTTCAGTTGGTCAATATCACAAAAAAGTATTCAAATAGTTAAGATACATGTAAGTTGTGTATATAAGCTTGCAACCATATATATCATTGTCATGATTTAGCTATCTTGTTATAACGAGTTAATTATTTCGTTATAACGAGTTAATTATCTCGTTAAAACAAGTTAATTATCTCGTTATAACGAGATAACTAACTCGTAATAACGAGATCATTATCTACAACGAGATAACTAACTCGTTATAACGAGTTGATTTTTTTTTATTTTTCCAAAAATGAGCCCAGTCGGCTTTCGTAGCTTTTAATTTAAAAAACAAAAACTCGTGGGAAAAAATTCTTACTTCATACGAACGACTTTTATTTCGTGGAAACGAATGTTTATTTCGTGCGAACGAATTCCATTTCCTGGGAACAAAATTAATTTCATGGGTACGATATTTTTTTTTCCCGTGCGAACGAATTTTACTTCATGGGACGGAATCTTATTTTGTGCGAAAGAATTCCAAAAAAAATAAAAATCTTTTACCTGTTTTAGCCCAGCTACCGTAAAATACCGAGACACTAGATGTTGTTATGGGGTATACGTAGATATAAGAAATGAATCTTATATTTTTTCGGGTGACGCAGGTATCACCGAATTTTAGACGGTAAAACTCATCAATGCGCGAAGCGCATTGATGAAAAGTTTTACCGTCTAAAATCTCGGTGATAACCTGCATATCACCCGAAAAAATATAAGATTTATTTCTTATCATTTAATTTTATATTACAACAACAAAACAATGTCTATTAAACTTTACTTGTTGTTCAGGTACGTGATCGAAAAATCACCTCCATTCTTAAAAGGTGTTTTAACCAATGAGAATCCGCGCTAGGTGATCACGTGAAATAAAATTAAATGATAGGTGTATGATCTGTACATTCAACTGAACTTACCGAAAGTCCTTCCGACAAATCTCAGGATAGCCCCAGACTGAGGGATACATCGACCGTCAACCTGTAGGACTGGTATCTGTTTCTGTGGAAAAGCTAAAAATAGGATTTCTTCAGTGAGTCAGTCTCCATCTTTAAACCTGCACAAAATCGATATATTATTTGATCAAAGGCAGATATGCATATACAATGTATCACTGGCATTTAAACGCTGGAAACCAAATTTCCCTCTCTTCATAATATTTCAAATCGAGTACTTAGTACGTTTACATTTCTTTCAGATTCAGACGGATTTATGACAATGTAGGCCTACATATCAATTCGTAAATTTTGATAAGGGGGGGGGGGGGGGGGGGGGGGGGGGGGGGGGCATGGGTGGAGTTCATATTCGGGTACCGTTTCGAAACTAATATCCAGTCGCGATCGATGGCAGTGTCATTTCCGATAATGTACCTTAGAAATGAAAAAAAAAAGTTTTAAATCAGCCAGCTGATGAATTTAAAGAATAATACATTTCACCCTACACTAGCAGACCGAGGACCATAGAATCGGTCAAAGGTTTTAGTATTCAAATTGTACTTATATTTTGGCCTATATAAAATTTTAATTACTGGCCTCTGTGTGTGTGGGGATTTTTTTTGGGGGGGGGGTTGGTTTTATATTAATCAATAGGGCCAGTTTAAGGTTCACTAACTGATAAAATATTCCGAATTATAACCGGAGGATGAGATAATGGGTAAAATGACCAGTATAACAATCATCGCGTGGCGTTTGTTGGGTTGTGATAACATTTTATAGAATGACCACAAGTATCTAGGTAGATGTACACAAAAATTTAAGCTAAATTGTAAACAGATTGTACATTCCTCCGTAGGTCAGAAGTGACGGGGTGTAGTAAAACTTGTCTCCGAGAGACCGAGAGGGGGAGAGGGGAGTCTTTCCAAATGTAAAATACTGTCGATTAGATTCAAGATTATAAATCATAAATACATGTGCTTTCATACACTGTAATAAAAAGAGTAGGCGTGGCGGGTGAGGAGGAGGGGGGGGGGGGCTTTGACGGTGGATTTCGATCGCCAAGTCAGCACATGTTATTATCATCTTTTGAATTATATTATACAGCACACGTCTTAGCTTAATA
The DNA here is from genome assembly GCA_903981925.1 of Ostrea lurida. Classification (NCBI taxonomy): domain Eukaryota; kingdom Metazoa; phylum Mollusca; class Bivalvia; order Ostreida; family Ostreidae; genus Ostrea; species Ostrea lurida. The sequence goes on from CAJDSM010043703.1 coordinate 11,078, forward strand.
TATTGATAGTTTGCGATGCAGAAGCCATAACATATGATAAAACAGTTTCCCGCGCCCCAGCATCTTGGATCCACATGCACCCAAACGATTCACATACAGTTATAATCATGCTACCGTACACTTACTTGGTTTGACTTTCTCCCATTCCTCCATATTATATCTCACATCCTCGAAATCCTGCCCCGCCACGGCCAGCGCCATTCGAATAGCCTCGCCCCTCCCCTTTGCATCGAAGTATATAAGTTTGTATGTCGACATCTTGGATTATCCAGGTAGAGATTGCAGTATGTGATGTCGCCTTTACTAATATATTATCTGACGTTTCTCTGTATTTACACCCAAGATAAAGGGTAGTGTTATTGACTATTTAAAACCTGGTCTCGTGACTAAAATCCGGTCTTCAGTCCCAGATTATTTTTTTTTCTAATTTGATAAAAAAGGATATGTCAAAATAAATGAACCCCATTTCTCGTTAATTAAGATCTGACAAACTCAAACCTATATTCTGATCAATCATATCATCATTTTCACCTTTCGTAGTAACTAGGCAATTCACCCGCTGCTGAATGTCTCCAATTAAATGTGATTACATTGAACCAAGGGAAGGGGGGGGGGGGCGGAGAGTCTCAACCTATACTTTGGGTACATATTGTACGGCTTAATCTCCAAATAATCAATATTTTGAAATCCTACACAATTCAATATATTTCGAACCCGTGGGGATCCGGGTTAGAATATGTTCCTCGGCATGCCCCTTAACGTGTTGATAAGAGGCGACTGAATTGGGCGGTCATTCGGATGAGACAGGAAAAACTAGGTCCCGTGTCACAGCAGTGTGACACAATAAAGACCCCTCCCTGCTCAAAGGCCCGAGTGCCGAGCAGAGGCCTAAATTGCAGCCCTTCACCGGCATTGGTGACGTCTCCATATGAATGAAATATTTCTCGGTGAGACGTAAAACAATAAATAATCAATCAATCAGATGTTTTCGTATATTTCATAAACAAAATTGACAAATTTAATTTCATCACAAAATTGTATAGTTGATATCCATGCGCATATTGTTATTGTGAATAACCTGGCTTGTAATATAATCTTAATTCCTTCGTTTTCAGTGGTAGATCAAGTGAATTTTTTTTTCCATGATTACAAATTTTCAGTGGATAAATTTACCATCCATTGATATATAGTGACATGTCAATTTTCTATACCCTTTGATATAACAGATTGATGGAACTGAATTGCATCCCACTGATATATTTGACCTGTCAAAAAGTTACCCCCAGCGGTACGTCTGTGCACAGGATATCTGAATTTTAATCAATAAATAGATACTTTTTAGGAAAAAATAATAGCTATATAATATAAATGCATGTGTGTTTATATTATTATATAGCTATTATTTTTTCCTATTAATATCTTATTATATGATTAAAATTCAGATATCTGTGGTCTGTGTACCCGGTCTGTGTATACCAAGATATAGGAAGACCCCCATCTCATCTATGACTGAATTGAAAGGTATAATCAGAGTATAACAAATTGTTGAATCTTAAGGCACCTACTACGAATGGGATTTATGGAGAGATCTGTCAGTTGCTGACAACTCCATAATTCTTCGTCAATCAAAAAATCCGGGAAAAGTTTTTGTGGAAATTGCTACATACATACCGAATGTGTGAAAAGACGGGGTTTGCATTTTGTAACTGCAATGTTACGCAATGTCTGTCCTTGAACTTTGGTAATTGTGACTGAACATTGCTGGCCGTATTGGAATTCACGGTGTAGGAGCGCGGGGGGGGGGGGGGGGGGCAATTGAAAGTCAAAAGTAAGTTTTTGCCCCCCCCCCCCCCCCCTGTGTCAAGTAACTTTTTTTTCTTGCGTCATGACAAATATTTTAGAAGTCCCCCCACATAAGTTGCCCTGCCCCCCCCCTCCCCCAATTCAGTGTTCTATTACTTTTTAAAAAAAAAATTTCTTGTCGCGTTATTTTAGAGTTGCCCCCCCCCCCCACACACACACACATTTTATTGTTCCATTAGCTTTTTTTAATTTTGCTTGTCGCATTAGTTAGAACTTGCCTTCCCCCCCCTCTTCAAAGACAGTCCTACGCCTATGGAATTATCTACGTCTCACTTGAAAGGTCATGTCTGTATCTGATGGAACATCAACACGTCGCTACTTTGAATGATCGACATTGGTGAATTTAGCGGGTTTGCACCTAAATTTAATCATTAGTTTAGACTCTTTTTGAAATAAACGACCATTGAATTATTGTTGCTTTATTTGGAGAATTTATATTTTATTCGTATCTTGGATCAATACAGCGTTCCGACACTGGTTCTAATTTATGTTTTCGTTATATTGGACAATTTCTCCAAAAATACGCCCAAAACGATGAAGATCTCTTTTCTTCTTAACTTCAGGTGGTACATTGATGATATAAATAAACAGATGTCCGGTGACAAGTGAATAAATACGGTGTGCTCCAAATTCGGACCTTGTTAATTTAGTAATATAAGATATGCATTCTTCTTGCACAGAGTTGTCGTCCTTCCTCTCCCTTACATCTCTGTCAACTCCCGTATTACAAGAGTTTTGTAAAAAAAAAAAAAACATTGAAAGAATGGAAAAAACATTACTTGTGAGTGTTCGTTACTTTGTTAAATGTTAAAAAGAAAATAATCAAATAACTTATTTGTTATTTTGTCTTATAAGTTTTAATTTTTAAACTTTTGTTAGAGACGTTTAAAAAAAGTTTTAAGCCAAAGGTAAGGGAGAGAAAGGACCGACAACTCTGTGCAAGAGAATGCATATCTATATTACTAAATTAACAAGGTCCGAATTTGGAGCACACCGACAAATGCTAAACGTCGGTCTGGTCAAAATTTACTGACTGCACAATTAGCCTGGTTCCCTGTCCCATGCTATCCACTGTCTTAAATGCTGTATGCTCTACTGCCTTTAGTCAGGGGACCAGCTGGCTACAGCTGCAGTAATGTAGCCCTCTCCGATTATTCTGACGTTTTCGGAGGAGGTCTACAGATCCATAGGATAATAGTAAAGGTGCAGGATATTTAGATGAATGATATTGAAATAAGCGCCGTATATTTGTCTATATAATGTTGTTTACATCTTTGCTTGGGCATGTCTAACTAAGGTGTTTTTCTATCAATATCATGTATAACATCGTCTGCTCTGCCATGCTTATTATCGCGAGATCTCGTTGGTGGATCTACTCAAAATCAGCGTGGAAATGAACTCGAGGCATTTCGACAAAGAACGAAATTCATATGGTGGCGGAAAAAGAATTAATTTTTTTTTTCTTTCTTTTTTTTTTTTTTTTTTTTGTTTTTTTTTGTTTTGTTTTTGTTTTTTTTTTTTTGTCTTGACATACCGACGAAATCACTCATTCATTAATGTAAACACTTCATTATATGGGCATATAAAACCCTGAAGCAGTGGCGTAGCCAGGGACTACTGTGGAATCATCATTGTTCGTGGGGGAGCAATGTTCGTGGATTTCGTGGGTCATTCTTACCCACGATTTTACGTCCCCACGAACATGTTTTATTTTCCTTTCCATCTTTATGAATATTATTACTTATCAATTACCCACGAAATTACGTCCCCACGAACCAGTGAAATTTTGGTTACCCACGAACATTGACCCCCACGAATTAAAATGATTCCACAGTAACTCAAATGGATGCCCGACTGCAAGGGGTCTGAGGACCACTCCGTGTTCACAGTGTCCAGGCAAAGCTCTGGTAGGGTCTAGGGGGCAAAACTCCCTTGCCAAAACGATTTTATGGTATTTTGAGCATATCTTCAAGAACGATTTTCAAGTAATTTAGTATGTAGATGTACACCGATGAAGCATACCGATTATCAAAGTATTCCATCATAATAATAGTTTCAGAGGACTTCCGTAGGTCCTCAAAATACAATTTTTTTAAATGAATGGACAGACAGACGGACGAACGCCTAGCTTAAATTCCCATTCCCCTACATGTACGTAACATGCTGAGTATTCGAAAACAATGAACTGAGTTGGACACAAAAAAAACACACAGCTGGAGAATGTATCAAAGATTTACAAGAATTGAACTGTTGGTAACGTTGCCGACCCCTCCGTTGATACATGTACGTCTACACTTGCCGTAACGGATGTCGACCATTTGTAGAATGGTCAGAATGATATGGAGTTATTCTCACCATTGTTTAATTTTTAAAAAAAAATAAAAAGGTTAAAAAACAATCAATTCCATTTTTAAAAATTGGCAAAATGATGTGGATGCTTGAGCATCCAAGCATAATGCAAGCTACGCCACTGCGAGTCCAGCTTCAAACATCGAACATGGCGCCCAAATATGAATCAAGAAATTATTGTATAAATGATAGAATAAAGCCTCAAAATTCGTAAGTTGCAGGCTAGAAATTTATTTGTAGACCAAAAAATATATATGTTACGCCTATTGCATTTGCTTTGATTACCTAAGTCACAGAGGTCACGAGCCTACTCCAAACGGAATTTACATAATCAAAGGGCATGCAACCCGCTAATAAAATCTGATTCCCCAATAATGAGCAGATCTTGTAAATGTTTCATACAAAATAATCTGAATAAGCGTTTTTACCTATCGTGAATATTACCTTTTAAGTGCCTGTCTCAGATAAAACCATGCAAAACAGTCCACAGGCACATGTAACCAACATATGTTTTTTCCGAATACAATACTACAAAACTAAACTTGTTCTAGCTTGGATGTTCAAACAATGTTCAATGTTCGCACAGCTCTTCATTTACCTTTCTTTGGAACAAACTTCACAAAATGTTGAAAACTCTGGTTCGGCTGTGCATGGACACGTTTTGAACTAAAAATGTTCAAATTTTAGATTGCCAATTTTAATGTTTACAATGCTTGACTAAGGTATTTCTAATGGCCAGGAAAAAAATTAACGTCATCTGTTGACTTCCAAGTGAGATACAGCACTTACAATTCTTTGTTATGTAAACAAGGTCCGAGCCATGCTTTTGCTTACATATATTGAATATGCTACTAAATATTTCATTTAAAGCAGATTTTTCATTCTAAACACAATTAAACAGTGTCTAGTATTTCTCACATCTCATATTGTTTTAATTAAACAAGATATTTTTTACGGAGCAATCTTTTTGTAAACATAAACAAGGCTCGAGCCTTATTTACATTGCGAATATTTGTGACCGCTATATCTTACTTGTAACTCAACATCTGCCTTTCAAATTTTTACTGACGACTAGAAATAACTTGATTAAGCATTTTAAACATCCAAATCGGTAATCTAAAATTTGAACATTTTTAGTTCAAAACGTGACCATGCCCCTTTAAAGCTGTTTTTTAAGAGAAGTAGCGCATTTATAAGCATTTTGCTTTCCTCTTTTTAGTTCAAGTCATATGCGCCAAATAATGCAATTGTGAGGTGACACTGTGTATGTGTCTTGTGTAACGTTTATTTCTTTCCTTTTATATCACTCAACTTTATGACAAACGGGACGATTTCAGCTGCTCCATCGTCAACTTCCCATATTTATGTAGCCATATACCATCATCACCTGCATATGGTGTGAATGTCTCTCAACTTATTCGATACGCAAGAGCTTGTTCTGCGTATGATCAGTTTTTGAATCGAGGCAAGCTACTTACAGACAAGTTGTTGTTGCAGGGGTTTCAACAGTCACATTTGAAGGCAGCATTTCGTAAATTCTATGGTCGGTATAACAATTTAGTTTACCAATATGACCTACCATTGAGTCAAATGCTGTCTGATGTGTTTCATAGCCATTGTTAAGCCGTTTTTCACACACTGATTTGACTACAGATTGTTCCGTTTACCTGATCAAGACTATGTGCTCACGGCGGGTGTGACCGGTCAACAGGGGATGCTTACTCCTCCTAGGCACCTGATCCCACCTCTGGTGTGTCCAGGGGTCCGTGATTGCCCAACTCTTGTTTTTGTATTCTATTTGGGACTTACGAGATTGATCACTGTTCGTTATCTTTGCCTTTACATCCACATACTAAGTTTATTACATGCAGTAATTGTGTTTGTGTTTTATGCTATTTTTCTTTTCTTTTATATCATGTATTCTATATTAAATGGGCATGGACACGTTCTGAGCTAAAATGTTCAAATTTTAGATTTCCATTTTTAATGTTTACAATGCTCACTTAGGGTATTTCTAATGGCTGCAAAAATTTGAACGTCATTTGTTGAGGTACAAATGAGATACAGCACTTGCAATTCATCACTATGTAAACAAAGCTTGAGTCATGTTTTTGTTCACCTAATTGAATATGCTAGTATACGTTCCGTTTAAAGCAGATTTTTTTCATATTACAAGTTCATTCTGAAACAATTAAACAGTTTATAATGATTCTCACATCTCATTTTGTTTTAAACGTGGTATTTTCTGTGAAGCAATCTTTATGTAAACAAAAACAAGGCTCGAGCCTTGTTTACATTGTGAAGAATTGTAAGTGCTGTATCTATCTTGTAACTCAACAAATGACGTTCAAATTTTTGCTGATTCATTAGAAATCTAAGTGAGCATTGTAAACATTAAAATGAAAATCTAAAATCTAAACAATTTTTAGCTCAGAACGTATCCATGCCTTTAGAATACCATATTATGGTTGTGACTATGTGTTAACGCAGTATCACAATGGAAACTAAATATATGCTAATTTGTGTAACCATGGATAAAAAAAAATGCTATCATTATTATCATAGTTAGATCAACAAGTTTGACAGTATAATAAACCCAGAGGACGATTGAGTTGTACATATTTCAGTCTTCTACGTTAAAGAAAAACACTACTTTGGATTTAGATAGCCACTTGTTAAATTTATTTTCTAAAACATGTACGTCACGTTTTAATCCACCTAAATCTCCATTAGACAATATCGGGTAAGCTGGAGTGAACTGCTGTCAACTTGCAATTTACACATTGATAACATTTTCAACATCATTTATCATAAATAGTAATGGACCTAACCAATGATATTCCTATATTCCTGTTCAACTTTATAATATACGGGGTATATGGTGCTTTTGTATCTCAGTATGTCGACTGACTTCAAACCCAAGAGCATGTTGTGCGTATGATCAATTACGAAACATAAGCAAATTACTGCCAAATACGCTGGCGTTAAAATACTTTTTAAAATCTTGTTTAGAGTCGCATTTCGCAATTTTTTTATGAATGTTATGATGATCTTGTTTGCAAATGCAACCTGGCAGTAGGTTTTGTTCGATGTATTTCACACTAATCATTAATCCATTCTTTGAGTACTGATTTTGACTAACGACTACTCTGTTTACCTGAGAGAGAGAGAGAGACGGAGAGAGAGAGAGAGAGAGAGACGAGAGAGAGAGAGAGAGAGAGAGAGAGAGAGAGAGAGAGAGAGAGAGAGAGAGAGAGAGAGAGAGAGAGAGAGAGAAGAGAGAGAGAGAGAGAGAGAAGAGAGAGAGAGAGAGAGAGAGAGAGTCCTCGTTCTCGACTTTGTAATTTTTATTTTATAGAATTTCTTATATTGTCACTGTTTTCGACTTCACCCTTTTTATGGACTGTTTACCTACAATACTCCTTTTGCAATGGATACTACAGGGTATTTTGATTTTGAAAATACCCAGGGGTATACACATTGGTAAAGATCTTCACGAAAACTAAGCCAGTGTGAATTGTTGAAAATTAGAACCTTCATGTATTAAATTATTTTGTATATTTCCACTCTACTTTGGTGTTAGTCAAAGGTCACAGTCGTGAAAATAGATGCATTATATTAATCAATTCATATGCGCAATATTAATGTTTAGAACATCAACACATTTAGGAGGAAATAAGAAATGAATCTTACATTTTTTCGGGTGATGCAGGTATCACCGAATTTTAGACGGTAAAACTGCATCAATGCGCTTCAAGTTTTACCGTCTAAAATCTCGGTGATAACCTGCACTCACCCGAAAAAATATAAGATTTATTTCTTATCATTTAATTTTTATATTACAACAACAAAATAATGTCCATTAGACTTGAATTGTTGTTCAGGTACGTGATCGAAAAATCACCTCAATTCTTATAAGGTGTTTTAGCGAATGAGAATCGCTGTTAGGTAATCACTTAAAATAAAATTAAATGATACGGGTATCACTACAATTCGTAGATATATCAGGGGGTGAAAACACTGGAAATGTGACTGCTAATGAATAAACTGAACTTTGAAATACGCACAATATTCTAGTACATGTACTTTCAAAACACTAATTTCTTAAAATAATTTCATCCATACAATGTTTTCATCCAAAATAAAGACCCCATGGGGATCTGGGTTAGAATAGCCCTTGCGGGTCGTAGATCCATCCCTGCTCAAAGGCCCTAAGTCCCGAGCATAGGCCTAAATTTTGCATTCCTTCACCGACAATGGTGACATCTCCATCCATTTGAGTAAAATATTCTCGAGTGGGACGTAGAACAGTAAATAATCAACCAATCATCCATAATAAAGTAATATACTACACATTTGAGTAAAAAAAATTCTGGTTGTGTTTGTTTCAACTTTACTAAATATATTATCTGATTAAAACAAATTTCCTGACTTTGACCTTCCTTATGCATATTCCGTGGAACAACTTTTCCTGAAATCTTAAAATGAAAGCACTTCCTTCCATTGTGTATGCAGAGAGCACTGCATAGTAGTCTATTTACATATTCTTTAATGACTAATGATATATCATCAAACCATTCTGTTTATGATATCAGCAAAGGTACTTAATTAATTACAACAGCAAATGAAACATTGCATGGACATCTTGATAATGTTGATTATCGAAATCGCCGTCTACAACCGGAATCAATCAACTCTACGACTCAGACTAAAGGTTTTGATGAGCTGCCATAAGAAACTGGTGTAGCATTGCTCGTGTTCTTGAGTGTTGTTCATTTACTTTCTCTTGGCAAGATATTCTTTAAGTTTAGGGTAGGTCTTCACTCTCTCCATCAAAGCTCCTAGTTTTGTTGGGAATGCCGGAAGCGTAGCGATATTGGAGGCCCGGTCAAAGAGGTCAAAAACAAGAATGTCGGCCAATGAAATCTAAATTGAACCAAAAAAAAATCAAAACACTTGAGAGACTTTTTCTTTAAAAATCTGGTATAGACATTTCTAATGCTTGGAAATTTTTGAGAAATTCAACTTAAGAGGATATGAAGCCGCAATTAAAGTACTTAGAGTAAGACTTTATTAAAAATCGTTTGATCATGAAAGAAAGTATCTCCTGTTTAAAAATTGACAATTCTTATTAAAGTTTTTGAATTGGTTTACATAGAAACAGCCTCCTAAATGGCCTATGTTGAAAACCAAATAACGCCAAACTTTAGCAATGGTAGATCTAAAGATAAACAGGTATGCAATGATCACCATTCAAACAGCAATCTCCTATGCAGAGTTGTCGTTCTTTACATATGTGAGGGTAACGAACGACAACTCTGCATAGGAAGATTCAATCTGAATTTCCTCAGTCTTTTAGGAAAAATGTCATTTTCATCACATACCTTTTTCAAGAAATGATCTAAAACATCATGTTAAATATATTGAGATATCTATTTCATTTTAAAGAAGGTAATTTATGATTTATATGTATATATGTTTAAAGACAGGACCACAATGTAAACTAGTTTTTATAAACTAATTGCCATGTGCAATCCTGTTTAAATAAAGGTCATTATTATTATAGATCTAACAAAATGTATTAGTATTATTCATGAGTCTGATCAAAGATATGATCGACTGAACACCATTTGCCATCGTTCATAATTTCACATCCGAATTATCACAAATAAAATGGATTTTTTCCTCTCTAAAACACATGTATTTTAAAACATCAAACACAATGTTTAAATGCTCTGATTTCTACCAAGTGATTGATATGTAAAATCATTTTTGTATAGTAAAAAAAACCACACATTGGCAAACAATACGGCCTGAATTCATTCTGTCATTGCATTTTGGGTGTAAATTGTTCAGCAAAACGCAAAAAAAAAAAAAAAAAAAAAAAAAAAAAAAGCATAACTCAGTACGAACGTATGTTGAATTTGTAAATTTCACTGAAAGAATACATAAACAATGGAACTTAAAAACACAATACATATATATTATTACTACAGTAACTTGATCCGAAGAGTCGGATCACGTCGAGTTGACAGGCGCGGATCATCAGATCACACGAGACGCGAAGCGTCGAGTTTGATCTGATGACGGCGCCTGTCAACGAGACGTGATCCAACTCTTCGGATCATGTTACTGTAGTAATGATAAATTTATTATATCCCCCTCACCTATCCTATTAAAACGACGTTTTTTAAGATAAATGTGTTTTCAAATCTATCAAATACTACCAAACATACCATGGAATTATTTTTGTGTACACGCAGATTTGTTTTATGACGCAGTCGACATTCTCCACAAAAACGTTGCGTTGTTGCATTATGACGTCATCAGTTTCAGAGAATACTGATACGGAATCGGAAAACGACAGTGTGTGATCCGGAAAGTGATCACACTCTAGGAATTTTACAGTATTAACACTCACTCGGATCATTGATGGGTATATAATAAGTAAATAGATCAAGTATAAAGACACAATACATGTACATACATAGATACAAAAAGGCGAAGTTAACATTGTGTCAAACGTAATCATAATCCAAAAAATATATATACAAAATCGAGTGTAGGGCAACACGGACCTCCGGCAAAAGCGAAGCTAGGATCAGGTGCCATGGAGGAGTAAGCATCCTCTGCTGACCGGTCACACCCGCCGTGAGCCCTTAGTCGAAATAAAGTAAACGGGATTACCCGTAGTCAAATTTAGTAGGAAAATGACAGTCTAACAAAGGATATGAAACACATCAGTCAACATATGACTTAGTGATAATTTGTAATCGCAAACAAGGTCATTATAGCGACCGTAGAATTTGCGAAATGATGACTTTAAACGAGATTCGTTATAACCCTGCAGCATCAACTTTTTTGTTAGTAGTTGGCCTCGCTTTAAAAAGTCCTCATTCGCATAGCATGCTCTTGCGTATCGAATCAAATAAACTTGTTCTGACTTTATCAAAAATTCATATATTAGCCACAATAATCATATATTTCGCTCCAATCCTTATTTGTTTTTTAAAGAAACAATTCAAGCAATCTGTGGTGTTAAAACAGCACTAGCTGCACAGGTTTGTATGATAAAGAAGGAGCCTATACCCCTTTTTCAAGACAGTCTTATACCAGTGTATGCGTGAAATTCTAAAAGTATTACTATAGTAGCATGAACCAACAGATGGTACACACATTCTGATTAGGTCATTTGTGAGTTAACTAAAATCTCATGTAAGGAACATTTTGTTGGTCTAGCACCGCAATCTGGGATACTGTGGGTATGTGATCCATTTGAATATGACCATAGTGTGGGGAACAAATGTCCGTTTTAAAGTGCTTAGAATACCGGTAATCTCTCAATTCAGTAACCTTGATCAACACTTCCTGCTTTGCAAATGAAATTAGCAAATCTATGCTAGATTGTACAATGACAGATTTAAAGTATCCGATTATTAATTGATGAGTGCTGCAATGTTGTCTATACCAGGGGCTTTTCCATTATTGGGTTCTTTATTATTATTATTATTTTATTCATTTATAAAGCGCAAAATTACATATAGTTTCTATGCGCTGTACAATGTTTGTCCTAAAAAATGCAGCTCTATAAGATAAATGAAAAAACAATGGAAAACACTTTACATAAAACATAGTAGTAAAACGACAAGGTGGTTAAAATTGACTAGACAGGATAAACTTGCACACAGGTAATTGCATTCATATACTGGAACAAAGATCTGCACTTGGAATTCTTTCAGTTCTGTCTTCACCTTACTTAAGGTTGGTGGGTCAACATCGATGTTTTATTCCAGTGTTATCAATATCGGCTGGTGTTGGTGGATCTTTTCTGTTTAGGTTTAATTAAGCCATCTACTTTTAATTTCATTTTCCTTCGCCGTCTCTGTATTTTGTTACACAGCGGTTTTTTGTAACGTCGTATACATGTACTCCTTTCATATTTCCAAAGCTTGCAGCTGTTTCTGCATTTCTTGCTAGTTGGTCAATCCATTTTCTCTTGTCTTTCCTCGTGCTTCTCTTTACTTGTTGTCAGTGTCACTGTATTCCTTTCTAAATTTATCCTTCACTCTTTCTGATTGTGTGTTTTCAATTCTGGATTTTATTGATTTTCTTTCCTCCACAAGCTTCCAGCTTTCTGCGCTTATCCATTCT
>CAJDSM010043705.1:68-15035 GCA_903981925.1 Ostrea lurida
ACTATATATATATAATTATATATATATATGAATATTTATATATTATATTATATATATATATATATATACTTAATATATATATAGGTTTCAGGAACAAGACAAGATTGATTCAAATCGACGATCAATGTTAATGATGCTCCTGCACATGGATTGGATTGGGAATTTGTACATTTTTACGGCTTCTGTTTTAACTTTTTTAAATAATGTTTACAGAAGAAACACAAACTGTTGGCTTTGAAGTTTATTTTGTGCCTTACTGTATTTATTCATTTTACCGGAAAAATTCTTTGACATCAAAGACAAAAAGACTTATCCTGCTCAAAATCCTTACTTCACCCCCATTGGTGAGCAGGGCGGAACACAATGTCAACTGGCATTGAGCAGACGGAAGAGGTATCGCTCAAGTTCACTCACACATGTTTCGCTGTCCTATAAATCGTCCGCTTCAAATATCTTACTAACAAGGACTTCCGCTCAAATTGATCTTTTTCGCTCCAAATGGCACTGAATAGCCTAGTTAGATAGACACACTGACTTGTCATTCATGGGTCCTGGGTTCGATCAGGTCCAGCCATAGATTTTTTTTTCCTTTTCTTGTATACAAATATTTAGCTAATTTAAGTGCTTTTTGCCCTCAATTATGGCGTGTTGCTCTCTTGAAAGGGAAACACTGTGGTCAATTTCACTCTTGCCTCTTGACTAGAGCAAGTCTTCTTCGGACTGTGTAAAAAAAAAAAAGGGGGGGCGGTGGGTCTTTTTTGGTACCCCCCCCCTTTTGAAGTCATGTTGGATACAACGTCGACACGTTTTGGTATTATACTTAGTGGCAAGTCTTCCAGGGAACGACATGTGTCGCCTGGCCTTCTTCTAATTGTCATTTCATAATGATTTGCTTCATCGAATTTAAAGTATTTCATCATTGGCAAAAAGTATAATAATTATAATTTTCTATGTCATTAATTCCGATCTGTTTAAGATTTCCAAGACATGACATGGCATATTCATAACAATGGATGATTTGGCGATGAAAGATGGAGTATATTGTTAATGAGATGCCATTTGTAAGATATGTCCGAAATTAAGATACATTTAAGTTGTCAAGGTTCTCAGGCCCTCAGTCAATTAACTTTGTGAACCAAATTTTGTTTATGTCAAAAAAAATTTAAGTTGCATCAAACAGAAGTGGGACATGCGGCAGATGTGGAAACTGCCTTACACGATACTATCTCCTACTGATGCTCTGTGGTTTAAATATCAGGAAGCATTGTGACTATGTTGGATTCCTGAGGAAATGTGACCGATTTGTCCCATCGTTAAAAATATTTAAGTTGCGTCAAACAGGAAGATTTTCTCATGCGGCAGATTGGAAACTTGCGATTACACGATCAGTTGTCCATACTAATGCTCTGTGCCAAATATCAGGAAGCTGGCCTGCGCTGGTTCCCTGAGAAAAATGGGACAGAAATGTCATTGTTAAAAATATTCTAAGGTTTGTGGTTCAAACAGGATAGTTTACATTGTGGGCAGATTTGGGAAACTGCAGTTATTACACGATACAGTTTCTCCATACTTTGATGCCTGTCGCCAAATATGAGAAGCTGGCCTTTGTGGTCCTGCAGAAAAATATTTGGACAATGAATTGTCCATGTTTTAAAATATTCTAAGTGTGTCAAACAGGAAGTTACATGTGGCAGGATTTGGAAACTGCGTTACACGATACGTTCTCCATACTGATGCTCGTGTGCCAAATATCAGGAAGCTGGCTGTTGTGGTTCCGAGAAAATGGGACATGAATTGTCATGTAAAAATTATTGCGAGTTGTGTCAAACAGGAAGTTTACATTGTGGCAGATTGGGAAACTGCGTTACACGATCAGTTCTCCATTACTTGATGCTCTGTGCCAAATATCAGGAAGCTGGGCCTGCTGAACATGTTGGTTCCTGAGAAAAATGTAACAGCAATCTGTGTCCATGTGTAAAATACTCTAAGTTGTTGTCAAACAGGAAGATTACATTGTGGCAGACTTGGAAACTGCGTGTAACGATCAGTTTCCATACTGATTGTCTGTGCCAAACATCAGGAAGCTGGCCTGTTGTGGTGTCCTTGAGAAAATTTGTTCCATTGTGAAAATATTTCTAAGTTGCGTCAAACAGGAGTTTTCATGGGGCAGATTGGGAAACTGCGTTGTACACCGATACAGTTTTTCCCATACTGATGCTCTGTGCAAATGATGAGAAGCTGGCCTGTGTGGTTCCTTGAGAAAAATGTGACAGAACATTTTTGTGACCGCCGACACAATAACACCCCTGCTAAATACTTGATGTGGGGTGTTCTATCACCAAAACATGTTTGGTCATAATAATTATTGAGAATATTCAAAGGGGTTTTATAGACGATTAACATATTTTTTAACACGATCCGGAAGACAAGCCCCTGTGCAAAGTTCTTTAACAGTTATTTCCTTGTGTTATTACCTTGTTTGGTGGTTGATATTTGTTGCTTTTGCATACCGTTTAATAAAAGTCTTTCTATTCTGATTCTTTGAAGTGATAAAATTAAGCTACATGTAATTACGTAACATTGCAGTGTCTGATGTAATTCAAGATATTACTCTATTGTGTGGTGTTTGGTCATCAATAAAGGGGATGGGTGATATAAATATTCTGACGAAAAGAACCTCCATTTTTTTTTCCCCCTCCCAGCTTTTAATTGGTCTTATGCCCATTCTCTAGGTTGGTGAATTAATTAAATAATATAATATAATAATATTAATAATATAGATAAAAGAATAAGATTGGAATTGTATTCCATTGTAAGCATGCTAGAAACACTGTTTTCCAAAGAGGGCGGTACTACTAAAAAAAAAATCAGGAGAACCTAGAGAACTTAGAGAACCCTATCTAGAGAACCTTTGGGAGATTTTTAATAATACAACGTGTGTTGGACGCTTTACTTTGCATGAATTATTGACATGAAAAATGTCATATATAAATTAAAGTTAAACATTGTCCCATTGCATTTATTAACCAATATAAAACGAATTACCCTCAGCAGTCGTGATTTTTTTGCAATCTTGTTCCCCGATTAATCTGAGTGCAAAGAACTCCAAGCTGTGTGGATTTTATCAATATACTTTTAAAATTCGTGTGATATTTACTCTTTCTTCATGTTGTCTTTGAGGATGAGAAGAAAATGACAAAAAAAAAAAAAAAAAATTGCTGCATTTGACTTTGATGTAAATCTTGGCTTGGTATTGTCAAATCATTGTAGTAAATCATACTTAATTGTTTCTTGTACATATACAACATGTACCTAATGGAGAATTCAATGATTATGACTCTGGACGCATATTTGTTCTTAATAAATACATTTCTCTTTTAAGATTACGAAAGGCTGGCACAAACGAATGTTGATCGGGATTGAGATTTACAAAAAATTAACGAACTGCGATGGGGCAATTTAGTATTTTCTTTTCAATAAAGTGAATAATATGGGTTATAAATGCATGAAAATTGTTTAGATTGTAATTTAACATGCATTGTTTTAATAATCCATGCAGTAAAGAGTTCAAACACTTGTATTTAATTAAAAATCCCCAGGGTTCTCTAGGGTTCTTTAGAGTTCTCTAGGGTTCTCTGTTTAGTAGGGAACCGATCCAAAGATCTGAGTTACTTTCTGGGAAGTAGTATTAAAACACACCAGTTTTAAATTTGCTACTTTTCATTCAATGCCTTTTAATATTAAGTTGTTTTGGCCATACACCTGGAGGTGGTTCAACACTGTTTTAACAATATGCCAGTAAACTATAGCTTTTGGTTTTGTTCGTGAAATTAATACACGTACGGGTCCGAGAGGTCAAATAAGCTAGAGGCCGAGTCAACATGAAACATGAGTTAAAACGTTTTATTCATTGTTGTCAATTTTAAAATTAACTTTAAGATTTTCCAAACAATGAGCGACGTTTGAAAGTTATTGTAACTGCACTTATATGATCAGTGGCGGAAGGGGGGGGTGATGACATTTGAAGCCTCAGTAAGTCCAGGGCAAGGCCTCGATAGCTGACAAACCAGCGGGTTGCACGTTTTTAGGACCATGCATTATTGTAAACCAAAGTTTAGGGGGGGGGGGGGGCTGGCCCCGGGCCTTGCTTCCCCTTTAAGTTTGCTCCTTATAACAGGCTTGTTTCGATTTATTCAATTGGTAAACTTAATAGCTCGTAGGTTACAAGCATTGGTGTGGGCAAACCGTAGGTCCCGAGTTCGAATGACCGCCAGGGACTTTGTTCAACTTAACTGCGAGAATTTTCGAAAATCATGGTTGTTGTAATTAAACATTTCATATTCTTCCACCTTTTTCACTGATGTATAAATATTATGTTATCATGTCATCTATTTATTAATTAAATCATGTGCTGTTTTTGAGAACTTCCCAGGTGATAGTGGGGCCACCTAATCGGACACTGGTACATAGGTGGATTTGTGCGCGTTCGAACAGGGTTTTCAATGGTTCAGGAACCTTAGCTTTACTGTCGTGCTGTCATTACTGGTATGATATTTTTATTGCCCGTTTTTTTTTTTAGAAAAAAAAAGTTCTTAAAACTCAGTGTCCATTCCTAGAAATTTCAAAATTAAGCAAAACGAGTGTGGAAATTTAGCAAATCGGTGTCAAAGTTAGAGTTATGTTAGGGGGGACTGAACCGGGTGTATTTGTCTGGCTTTGTTTTCAATGTGGGTCAGCAAATTGCACAAACTGCTTCTTAATTGTATATAACCCCCTCCAGCAGTGAGCGCTAGTAATGATTACTCATTGCCGTGTTCACGTGACTCACAGAGCAGAAGACAACAGATAGTGGCGAGTCCGCGAGAAGAGAGAGCGTCCAGTGTAGAAAGAAAGCTTTAGCGAAAACTGTAAGGATTGTATTCATGTATTTTTTTGCACCTCTTGGCATGTTAAAATCATAGAAGCTGCAGAAATTGAAGCAGGACGATTGAAAATCGTGACTTGACCGCTGCCTGCAACAGGTCAGTAATCGCCCTTGGCCCCGCTCTGCAGACAATTGATGCCTTTTTGGACAGGCGGATTGCAGTTGAATGTAAAACCCCCCTCCCCCTTTATATACATAAAATTTACAATTCAAGTGAGAGTTTGAAGTTTTGTCTTTCCAAAATTATTTGGAGGTAGATTGTTTTGTGACAGGGGTTCGAAATTCGATGTATAACAGTTCACTCGATTTGGACCAACCATATGCGTTACTTGCAGAGCGAACAGGAATGCCCAACGCCCGTTATTGGAACAAAAAAAATGCGTCCATTTCGCCTCCGATCCCCCCGAAAAATCAACATAAACATGTAGTATTCATGCCCCAACAACATTTGCCTACTAATTTGCCTGCCTATACGCCTACTTATTTCCTGTCAAGTACTCAGTATGCACTTTTCCAATTAAACATTCACTATTCCGAGGAAAGCCATAGCAGTGCCAGTCAAAGTTTCAATAAAGGTTTTATAGATCACCGAAATATTGAGCTGTGGAGAAAACGTGCTAAAAAGAGTTTTTATATAACATCAAGGCCTGGTTCTAGAGGAAGAATGAACAGTTGTTCACTTCTTTTTTCACACTAAGCAACATCTTTTTACCACAAAGAACAACAAGTCAAAAGACAATTAATAAATAAAAGATAATAAAATCGAGGGCGTGAGATCAGTATAATCTGAGAAATATTCTAAATCAGAAATAAGGGGGTGGGAGATTTAAAAATATGTCAACACTTGGCTTATTTGAATAAGCCATGTTCAGACAATTGACAATGTCTCATTACTTGGTTGGAGAAGAATCTCATGCAATTTTGTTCTCCAGACTGCCCACAATTAGCACTCTCAGTTATTGTTATAAACTTGTTTATATAAGAAATGTTATTCATAGGCTCAGGGACAATTCAGAACTTAAATTATTGCACGATATTCTCCACTTGCATCCCCAACACTCCACGCCCTGTGAACCCGAACTGTGAAACCAATATTCACAGAGAATAGAATGAGACCTGGTCACTTAGTAACATCGCATATCAATCTATTTTAGTTTTACCAATATGTTATATTATAGGGTCTTTGGATTCTTTGTGGTAAAAAGACGCTGTTTTGTGGTAAAAAGGAAGCATTGGCAGGAAAATTTTTATTTTTTATGCCTCTCGGAATCTTCGATTCGGGGGCATATAGTTTTTTTGGTCTGTCGTCTGCTCTGTTTGTCCAACAATAAACTTTAAATTGGCCATAACTTCTTGGAAATGGCAAGAGGATGGGACCTTTCATTTTACACATGGTGTGTTCCTTATGACAAGCCTTTTCTGACTTTGGTACCAACATTTTTGACCTCCTGACCTTGACCTTGAAGTTTGACTATTTTCAAAACTTAAACATTTGCATACTTTGAATGGTAAGTGATAGATTTTTCATATTTCACTTGCATAATCCTTTTGGCAAGCTCCTTTCACTGGCATGTGGAATCCGGGCGGGCATCGTTGTTTCACACACCTATTTGTTATGTATTTTGTTTTACTAGCTGTTTATTATTGATATCTCTTTTTGGTTTTAGTTTATATTAATGAAAATTTGACAACCCAATATATGTGTACTCATTCAGATTATAGAATATGATGTATCGATTTTTCAACCAATTACATTTTGTAAATGGTGGCTTAGAATTTGGAAATTCTGGGCCAGAAATATTTCTTGAGGTTGGCTTAGAGCAACTTTGACAGCAGAGGTGGAACTTGGAGCACTGTTAAAATGTTTAGGGCTTTTAATTAATGATTGTGGTCTGGAATTTTTATTGTCAATACCAATTTGCAACATCTTTGAGACAATTAACAACAATTGCTATTATGGTGGTTTACTGAATGGTTTTGTGTTTTGCAATCAGTGGTTCTTCCCCGGCCTTATAGCGCATGTATTTTACCTGCGTGATTGCAGTTTCAGCACTGGCTATCACTACCAGTGCTCTGCTATAAGCTACCAGCACTGTCTATAAAAGGATCAATTGATATGGTGGTGTGATGGTTTTAAAATATCTTGTAGAAGAAGTCATGTCAAAATTCTGTTTCACCCCATAGCACATTTTTATGTTGCAATTAATCATGTAAGCAGTTACACAATATGTAAAAAATAGTTATCCAATGAATGCTTCAATATAACATATTGTGAAAAGTAGTAAATTAATAAAAGATCAATGTAACAAATTTAAAACATGAAAAACATTAAACCGCAACGAGAGCGTTGTCACACAAAGCTCTAAAAGTCGCTTGCCTGCGCGCTCTTAATACGCGCTATTTCAAAAATCTGGGAGAACACTCGCCAATGTTCAGCATAATAAGTGGTCTAACAGTTTAACCATTACTTAATAACATGGATGTCACTGATACAGCTTATACTTTTCCATTTGTAGATTTGAGATAAAGACTGTCGAAAAGGACGAAGCGCAGCAAGGGGAGGGCCGAGGTGCATCAGACAATCGGGCCAGGCAACCGATGAGAACAGCAGGCCGCATCAGGACAACGGGCCAGGCAACCGAGAGAACACAGCAGGCCGCACCACAACGGGAGGTATGATATAAACACCAGGGACCCCCAAACAGTACCACACCACCCCGGCTGACAAGTACTCCTAAATATTATATCAGGGTCATGTGACCAATTTGCTTCACTCCACCTCCACGGGGGGAAATGTACTCTAACAGGACAGAAAGTAAAGTATCTTCACCACCACCATGGGGGAAAAGGACTCAAACAGAACAAAATTAACATTTCGTAAGAATGCATGGTTAGGTGGGTGATCTTGAGTCACACTTACCTTTTTAGAATTGTTGGCCTTGGGACAATCGAGCTTAAGGATGTAGGGTGCATGTTGATTGTGGCTGAAATTATATAGCATGTAGGATTGAATGTGCAATGTTGTCTAATTTTTTGTAGCAGGCACCTTCAGCAGCTCCTGCCCCTGCGCCGGCTTGTGGCCCCCCAGCAGCTAGTGGACGAGCCTCTTACAGGGGTGGTGCCAAGGAACCGCGGCCAGGGATCGCCAATGGCAGCGGAGATGTTCCCGTGGATGCCATGGCGCAGCTGGCCGTCGGGACACGAGATGTCGGGGAGCGACATAATCGGTTATATTATTCAGATCCAGAGACAAAGCCAGCATGGTTAACCAACAAGAAAGGTGAATGTTGTAGATTGTATTGCACGTGTACTAACGAGATTTTTTTTAAAATGTGTATAGACAAGGCGAAAGTGTACATGATATTGAAATTACGTTCTTGAGATTACCCACCTTTTTGCTGCGAACTCTATATTTTCTCGACAAATTATATTAATCCTGAATTTCTAAACTGGGTTTTTTTCCTTGCTAGAACTTGCACTGTATGTAAATAGTTAAACTTGGTAGGGTTTTAGGAAACTTTGTAAAACTCATGGAAACTTTGTAATCAGCTCTTCCGTCCATCATCCAAACAGTTTTTCGGCGATGACTCAAAAGGGAGCTGCACCAATTAATATGAACTTTGGCAGTACCCATACCCATTGAGGCTCAGCCTTCCCTTTCAATTCTGGAAATTGCTGATTTTGCGTTCAGAAATAAGGAACTTTTCATGAAAAATACCCGTTCGTCCGAGTTTTCGCGCGATAATCAAAGGGCTCGCCCATTTAATAATGAACTTAGGGCAGTGCACAATATCGATGAGATTCAGGTCCTTTCTCGATTTGGAAACATTTCCGCATTCACGTTTCAGATACTACTCGGATCTTTCTTTCCATGAAACCCGTGTCTGTCTTTTCAATTTTCGCACCATCAACTGGATAAAACGCTTCATTATCAGATTGAAATTTACGAAGCTGTACATATCTATTAGAGCAAAGCTCGCCTTCAATTGTTCGGAAAAAATTTCTGATTTTCCATTTTCAAGTAATGACTTTATTATAAAAAGGGAAAAGTATCTGCATAATGTTTACAAAATTTGCTTATGACAGTTTGTTGGAGAGTTTAGTAATTCTTATCTCCCCTGCACAACTGGTTGTGGAGAGAATATAGCGAAGCAGTTATTAGCGGCACTGCTTGCGAGGTTCCATCGACTGTCTTGTTTGCTGTATGAACTTGTGAAAAAGATAAGCAATTGGTATTCATGCAGGGATCATGCAAACCTTGCACCTTTCCCATGGAGAGAGGATGTACACCTACTGATTTTCAAAGGTCAAGGTCACTTCATGGACTATTGCTGAAACTTCTGTGAACATTGATAATTGCAAATGGCATTTATCAGAGAGATCACTAAACCTTCCTTAAATGTTACCTTATGGAGAGAGAATGAACATATCGTTGACTTGAAGGTCTAAGGTAACTGCAAAAGTCAGGTCCACTGTTTGGGTACCTGCTTAAAAATCATGTTGAAGAAGTAAAGACCGCATCCCAGAGCACTTCAAACCTCCACAATTGTTTGCCCATGGAGAGAAGTATGAAACTACTGATATTAAGTCCATTGCGATTCAAAGGTCCAAGTCAATTATTGACTATTCCTTAAGAAGATTGATCTTGTGAACGTGATATAAAACATAGGTTCAATCATCAGAGGATCACTACACTTACTACAAATATTGTTAAGGAGTCAAGATCAGAGTCATATATTAAATTTAATGGCCTAAATATTTTGTGAATTAGATGGAACAGATTTTAATGAGTCAAGAGGTGCGGCCCTCTGTTGATGTTGCCACAACAACACCACCTCAACATTTTTTCTAGTTTATTGGAGTGTAGTCGCTCTCCAACAACCCTATATAACTGGTCCTCATGCCTATAGTTTGGCTGCTTTCTAAGAAACAACCAGCCTCAGTAATGGTTGATAAAATCCTGCACCATATGTCTGTGAGGCAGACGATTCTGACCGGAGAAAACACCCGGTCCCCAACTAGAACCGGTCTGTGACCAAACTACCTTTGACAGACTCGGAGATGCCCCTGACACCCAAAGCAAATCCTTCTCTCCACCGCTAACCACCGTGAGACATTTCAAACCGAAACGCTGAGAACATGCTAGAGGAAAAGATAGAGAATGGCACTTACATATATGCACCACAAGAGAACACTGCTGGGGAGAAACACACAGGCGTGTCTGATGGAAATAGAGATACTGTCAATCTCCATGAGACGGCTCTACAAGACAGGCTTTGAAAATTGAAACAGATGCATTTAATAGAGTTTGTGTACAAATTACGCAGATTCTCCGTAAAAGAGGTTAGTTTCTAAAGATTATCATACACTTGGCACAGACCATGTAACTCTGTTGGTGCTTTCTCGATTTTTTATAAACTCACGCACAGTTGTTTTGTACTATTTCTGATGTGGAATTCATTCAGAAGTACTTTTTTGGAAGGCTTCATTAGACAAGTGTCAATGTTTAAATGGGAATTAACATTTGAATAGATGTCTGACTGTGTTATTAGCTGTTGTTTCTACAGATTGATCATAACACTGCATGTCACAGGACATGAATCTGTTGGATTGCAACGTTTTTTTAAAAAAATGCATGTTGTGTCTTATACTACTGTTCTATGTGAGAATTCATTGCAGAAGATATTTTGAAGGATTCATATTTTTGTTCCGGTGGAAAGGTCAACAGTAAACGAATGACAATTTGAATAGTGTTCTCTTGTTGCTGGTGAATTTTCATTATTGAGATGTAATGATGTAATGAGTCCTTAGTATCCTGGCAAATATAATTTATTACCGTCCTGTACAATTTATTTGTCGAGCATAGGTCCTTTTGTTAATCCCCCCCCCCCCTCTGTACAATCTTATTGGCAGGATGTGTGGGGTATCCATTAAAAATTTCTCCATCTTACACTTTCATTGGTTTTTAGGTGGTCCATATTAAAAAAAATTTCTCCATCTACACCTGAGTTGGTTTCCAAGTTGCCAATGTATTTGCTATTTCACTTATGAAAACAAATAACTTCTAACTGCCACAGATGGTGCGTCATGTCTTCGGCAGAAAAGTGTTCTTCTGTGGTTTGCATTTGCAAGGAATTTGGTTTGTATGTGTATGGCTGTTCATTTGGACCACCAAGATCCTGATCATTATGGTCAGTCACAGTGGAGGTTTACTTTTCTATGTTGTTTTGTTAACTTGTGAAGACGACAGAAGTATACAGGTCAAAGAAACTCCGACACGCCCAGATCAGATCACCATCACCTCAACGAACGAGCTTGCCTCCGTCGTCCCTCAGGTCATGTTGCAGTGAAAACATCATCTTCAGAAGGACATGTATACTTTGTAAGGCCACGCTGAAAAATCCTTTCAGGAATAGACGTTTTGACTTTTCATCTAAAGTGAAACTCAAATGGCATATTGAAAAATTTGACATTCCAGTTCCAACAGGAGGGGGGTGTCCTGTTTTCCCCTTTCCTTTCCGTTTGTTAGTCAAACCATATGTTTTTGGTTGCATTTTCTTTAAAATGACTTAATAAGTCATTTTTAAATCTTATGTGGGAAATAAAGATTTTCATTGCACTTTTCTCTGAAAATTGCATATCACTAAGCCACTGATTATTTCGGTTACATCGCTTTCACCCAGGGTTTCCATTACCACACTTATGTTTTCAAGATAGCTGCAGAAATGTATTTGGACAGTATCAGAGAGTTACAGAGGTCTAATTATTGTATAAATTGACGATTTTGACGTTCACTGAAAGATTGCGCGATGGTAAGGATATTGTATTGGTATTCCCCACATAGCTGAGCCAAAGATCCCAACATCTAAAAATTCCTGGAATTTTTCCTACCGAGGCCCAAACATCGATATTATGTTTGTTTCTTCTCGCCCGACCGGGTCAAGGAAAAAAGGGCCGGGTCCAAAAATTTTTTAGTTTTTCCCAAAAAATATCTTTTTTAAAAAAATTTCATTCACGTTAAAATTGAGCGCTCGCACTTGTTTTTGGTGGTTTATTTATTTGTTATTTTCGAAAGTTGGTCGGGATTTATATCTCAACTGTCAACTTCTGATCGCTCATTGGGACTGGCTTGCCGTCCGGCTATCGTATACAGTGTTAACAAAAAATAGTGAACTTGTGGACTATACCGTCATGGTAGCCAGGAATTCAGCTGCGACGAGTTCTGGAGTACCCAAAAAAAATCTAAAGAATGGGGTGGAAAAATCTTAGTTGTTTATTTGAAAAAAAAAGAAGAAAGCATAATAATGTACATAAAATAGACCTCAGCAGGGTCTGTTGGAAATATTTAGTGAGGGAGGCACTTGTCCCTCGGGCAAGTAATTAATGATAATATTCACTGCCGAAAAAAAAAAATTACTTGTCCAGATGTGCTATTTTAACTCCGCGTAAATAATAAATCCCGAGTCAGAATCTAATACAATTAGCATTATTCATTGCAAATACGCCGAGATTTATTAAAATTTTGTTCTTCTTTTAAGCCGGGTTTTTCGGTTATTGTCGCGATTATTGAATACGACAAATTATTTGACACATAAAAACACCCCAAAATACAGTGATTTTAGATGCACGGACTAACAACGTTCAGCAGCTAAAAAAAAGTTACACCAGAGATCATCTCAACACCTCGGCGCACCCTTGGGTCGATGCAAGTTAGCTGTCGATGATAGAAACGCGAGAGGCACCTCGTTTTGGTATATGATGCATCTTTTTTAAAAAGAAGGCTTAGTTGTCTTCTTGAGTTTTTTTCCACATCAAAGATACCACATTGGTTTTATTTTTTCTTTCACTTGTGCCACGACAACTAACGGCTTTTAAAAAAATTACTTTTGTCCGGTTAAAGGAAATAGTGGCGAGTCAGGCATGACTAAATTCCATCACCCCTGACCTGTGTAACATGTGGGGTTAATTCTTCACCTGTTTTGTCTAAGACTGTTGATTGCAAGTGCCGGCTCAGTGGGACTGTATTTTGAATGTGCTGCAGTGCAAACAGATCGCAGGTAGCTGGTACATGTAGATTGAAGTATGCCTAAGGTTCTGTTTGGGTTTGTCAGAAAATAAGAATAATTGTGAAATCAAGGGGTACTGTGGTCAGGATTGCTATGGACAATTAAAGCTCGGCACCCTTATGGGATTAGTCACCTCCATAGTAGGGCGAGAGTGCGTCCTTAGAGAACTTAATTATTGGCATACACCAGATTGGTTTTTTTCGATTTATATTTCAAGCTCAACATGATGACGTGTAGTGACTTTTGATGAAGTTTATTAAGGAAATAAGATATCAATTGTAGAAATATTTATCCGGGATTATAAATAGGGCTTGGGTCACCGTTGACAAATTCCATAAAGCCCGAAGGGCTGTTATGGAAATTTTGATGCACGTGACCAACCCGGTACTTTATTATCCCGATAAATTTAATTAAAATGATATTCTTGATTACTCTATATTTACATTTTTTGATCGATAATCATTGGCTGAATCTGTGTTTAGCAACATGTTTTCCATGTACATTTCACCTTTGTTCGCCCACATCAACGCTTCGTTCAAAATTGACGAAAACACAAAACAATTCCACGGAATGGATGCGAAGAGCTGTTTTAATTATCTAGACGCTAAAAAGCAAGGATATAAGACAAAGACATCATAATTTTTCCTTCAAAAGCTATGATTGATTGAAAACTTCTTCCTTTATGTTAATATTGCAAAAACTGAAACTTTGAATTCTGGCGGGAAGTTTGGGGGTGCGGCAATATTACACTAACAAGTTGTGATGGCGCGGTGTCATTTTGGAAAGGTTTGCAGACCAGTTGGTTGAACTGATTTGAACGAGAGTATTTCGTGGACATTACTCGGTAGTTAACAGAGACTGGAGGTTGGGGAGAACATGAAGGACACGGGCGGCACTTCGGTTTCATAGGTGTAGGTACAAACCTAAATTCAAGACAGGACAGAGGGACGGCAATGAATCTCCTGACAAGAACTGACGAATTAGGGCCTAGGCAGACGAGCACGGAAGTGGACGGCTGGAATTGGTAAATTGTTGACAAAGCATGAAGCTCACTGAACGCTGTCTGTTGACTCGAGGAGATTTTTCTTTACAGGTTTCACGCATACCTCGCTTCGACTCCACGACATAAAGATTTTGATTGGCGTGAATGCGAAACCCGGGGCATCACTCATGGGTGTGATGGCCGTTGGCACGCAGGCTGTGAGTGCGTTGTGTAGGTTTTGATATGACATTGAGGACCTGACATAAACCCAGAGAAGACCTTTCGCTAGAGCTGTGTACCACAATGATTTGCAAAGCTGGATGAGAAGTGGCGTCTTCGTAGCATGTGTTTAAAGAGGTGTGTTACTACGCATTATGATCTGATGTTGCTCATCAGCATGTGAGGCATTTTTATTGGACATGTATGCAATCATATCTGGAATTTTCCATAAATTTCGTTCTGTCGGCATGAAGCTTCAATTACATCCAATTCCACCCTGGAAATTTTTGTTTGTTGTGTGTCATTTGACGAAGCGTTCCGTATTCCAGCCATTTTCATTCCCTTTAAAGGAGTTGAATGAATTGGAATACCATCGTAGGCGGCGGGATGTACGGCACAACTAAACTGATGGTTGAAAGGTTTCTAAGCCACGGGAAATGAAAATGAATTGAAAGATTGTACCACACATATTGCCGCCAGTACAACGGCGAGATAGAGCACGTTATTGCACATAAGGAGCGATTCTTTGGTTTGATCCTCCTTGTTAGTTCTGTGATGGATTCTTTGTGGTTTGTGCCCTGGATGCTTGGTTTTGTACATACATTTTAACAGCCCACTCACATACACTAAGTAAGACAGTGTTTTATAGATATATTTTTGGTTTTTGATGAAAGATCCATGACTGGAGAAAAAAAATACAATCATAAAAAATATTTTTTTGTGTTTCCTAGGCCTAATAGACTGATCTGTTAAATACTTAGTAAAGTAGTACCGGT
>CAJDSM010043709.1:9251-20289 GCA_903981925.1 Ostrea lurida
GGTCTAGAAACGGTCCTACATGGTATGAACACGTCAGACAACATGGACCCAATGTCAAATTGTATTTGGCGAACTATGTTGTTTATAACTACCATAAAATTTGCAAAAAGCTGACTTTAAACGAGACTATTGAAGCCCCAATAATATCAACTTGTTTGTCAGTAGCCAGTCTCGATGTCCATGTCTGTTAGTCAGTAATAAGCGAAAAGGCAAAAATACCTAACAGCAATCAATCTGTTGAGTCCAAACCAGAATACAAAAAAGAGCATGGGTTAACACGGACCCCTGGATAAAACCAAGAGGTGGCATCAGATGCTTAAGAAGGAATAAAGCATCCCCTGTCGATCGGTCATACCCACCACTAGCCCATTGTCTTGATAGGTAAATGGATTAATCCGTTCTAAAAATCAGTGTTTAAAAGAACGGCCCTAACAGTCAGTATGAAACACGTCAGACAGCAATTAACCAACAGCAGGTTGTATTGGAAACAAGATAGAACTTTGCAAACAGCCATAGAAATGGCGAAATGCCGACTCTAAACGTGACTGTTGAATCAAACCTGTTTGTAAATAGACTGTTCTTGATTTAAAAAACTGATTCATACGCAGACCAAGCTGTATACAAAGATCTGTACTTAGTCTACCTTGCATCGGTATACAACAAATTTATCCTGAATATATTTTTCTAGGAATATTGCTTGAATATGCACTACGATTTCAAATGTAAGATTCATCAGAAAATAGTAATATATATGTCGTGCACGTAACTGCTGAAACTGATTCACATCCCGTAATATGTCCAGGGACCACAAACGACGATGTGTATTCCCCGGGAAATGACTATTCACATTCCATCTCTATAAATGCATTCATAAACACTGCCGCTTGCCAGCAGAAATGGATGCAGAACTTGTAACGACTACTATCAATGCCTCCGACAAAAACCATAGAACCCAGAATCTGGGAATCAACAGTTCCCCACCCACCTTTACAGTTTGCTATTAGGTGTAAGGCGGCAACTTAATTGCCTCCTGATAGTGCTCGTAATGTCTAGAAAGAGAACACAAATTGGAAACCGTTCTACAGACTGGTGGCTGGTTTGGCTCTGACTGACGGGGGAGGTATCCTTTGGTCTACCCGACAGTGATGACTCAGATATGCTTCAGACTTCACTTTTTGAGTTTTCGGAAACCTCTTTGTGACTACAGTTCGTTTGTGTTTACTTTTACGTGATATCTTCAGCCATGATTGTTTGTGCTATGTCGTTTCGATCGTTTCATGCTATCTTGTATCCTTTCAAATACAATTTGATTGGGAAGAAACATCGAGCTAACATAACACTAGTTGTCATCTGGCTTGTTGGGACTTTGATTTCCAGCTTACATTTTGATGGACTTGGTTCCAGTTTTAACTACTACCCAGGTTCCTGGTGTTTCCTGAATTTATTGGAATTTCGACCCTTGGACAGAGTGAATTCCTACATCTATTCCCTTTTCGGATTGCTTTATTTTGTCCACAACCTTTTTCTTTAATGTACTTGTCATTGTATCCTTGTGCAGAAATTTACGGAAAGAAATAAAATCATTCAAAGAGGCAAAGAAGGAAAAGCGACATCTTCAATGTGTGTTTATTGTGTGTTGATTTACTGTTTTCACTGTTCTGTTGGACCCCACTTATTGGTAAAAAAACTTATAAAAATCACATTTTTCTCAATGTCACCGAATATGAATTCCTATTTACCATTATTTTCGATTGGGTCTGTTTTTGCAAAGTTGTTTGCAATAAATTACACTAGTCTTTTTATCGAATTTTCAGCCTCACAATTTCTTGGGTCATGCTGCCTTGGTGGATAGCGGCAATGGAGCTAGAGAGTTGGAGTGGTGCGGTTTAGGATCACTAACTCAATCGTTACCCCTGGATTTACATCCTACTGAGAAAAGAAAAATTTCATGTCACTTCAACGGCGATTCAAAAGGCCTATGCGAAAAAGATTAATTTTGCAACGGATAGTGGAGACGAAAACGTCACACCTTCGTCTGATTCCCGGGAAAGAATTTCGATCAACCACTTTGTCGTCTGGTAAACACTCTCTTCAAGACGATATGTTGACTTTTGGACGGGAATGAAAAGTAGATTTTATTCTCTTCAAAATACTAAAAAATCCTCAACACCAGGGAATTTAAGGTTTTTGAATGTTTTTTGAACTATTCCAGAGGAATCGAGATTGAATCTAAAAACATATTTAGAGTTGTTACACTAGAGAAGCAAAGTCAATGAAGAGATCATTATCAGTTAATGCCTAGGCTTTTTTACCTATTAGAATGCTTTTCCGTGTTTATTCATCTGTCTCAAAGACTTGCATACGACGCATCAAATGAACAAAATAACCAATACATCTAAAACCGCCAGTGTTACATGTGTACCGATGCTTACATGGAACCCGTTTTTCATAATCCTGGGGTTGATATATCTTTCCGTTTGTCTCCTGAGATAGTATGCTACATCATTATGAACTATTCTACCGAATCACGGATATGCGTGTCCCCTACGACTTAGTCGAGTTTGGAATTAAGTTCAAGACAATTTCAGCCATCCGAAGTTGGTAGATGTGTCGTAAAATGTATCGCACGGTCCTTATATGTGTCATGTTACTGATGGACAACAATCACCCGTTTTTGAGGACATCTTTACAAAACGACTCTCTTAAACATACGATTCTCCTGGAGAAAATTTGTTAAACAAATGCGGAAAAATTCCTTTCAGTTTGGTAATGCAAGCAACAACCTCGTTAATTATTGTCCAAACATGTTGAATTAATGAAAGCACGTCAGCCACCCGAAGAAAATCACATATGGTGGCCATTTTCTTTCAAGGCTGGCGCTCCTACACTAAAATATTTCATCATTTCTTTCCTCGATTGTTTGTTTAAAAATATGTAGTACATAGTTTTATTATTTTTCAATTATTCATAATTTTATTGGGTGTTTTTGTCATCCAAACATGAAACACTATAATAGTGAATAGTTACGTTATGAATACCAGCCATTTTTTTTCCAAATTGGCGCTGTATTTGAATCCACCCAAAAATATAGAATAAGTTGTATCAGAGCAACCCAACATTTGTTCATAATTGAATAACACAACTGTTTATTAATTCTTAAAGTATTTGAACTGTTTTTCTCAGAGTAAAGACAAAAACAAGACAACAGTTAGAGGACAGTTGAAGCAAAACAGACAACTCTTGTGATGCCACTGCTATGAAACTCGGGGTTGACCTACTGCTTTCTAACAATATACTTAGTTAACAAGAGATGTCCAGCAATGCATACTCTATGCAGCCGCCTACTATTATATAATTCTTTTTATAAGTAGTAAAGTAGTGTTAATTAAGGCCAAATGCATCGCTATAGACAGTCACTATGCGAGCACGGGAGAGTCGACAAGGATAATAGGAGGCCATTGGTGTACCTGGATATGCGTACAAGATTGTACCGGAGCTGCCGTAACAATCATACTTTATTAGGTATTGTTACTGACTGTCTACAGAAAATGTCGGGTTGTTTAATCCATAGAAGGTGAGGCCGAACCTTCTTATGGACTTGCAAACAATTTCTGTAGACAGACAGTAACAAACCTAATGAGTGTTTTGTTTTGTCGAGGACCAACACTATAGACGCATAGTATGACGAGAAAGTTTTCCAATGCTAAAAAAAGACGTAACGTCCGCCATGTTGCCGTCTAAAGAAATTTAGACGGCAGTCACGTGACGCGTTTCCACCAATGACAGAGGCAAGATAGTCCGAGGTAAAACAAAACTCGCTTATAAGTCGGATTTTTTAAAAGTAAAATTTTGGTCCCAAAAGTCATGCCCCGACTTATAGGCGAGTCTCAAGGAGATCAGTATTTTTCTAGTTTTGCAAAATGTACCCATTTTTAAAACAAACTCCGATGATTATCGCAAATCATCGTCCAGACAAAAAAGTTCTGGACATTGAAATATAAAAAAATATTATTGAACACATGGTAAATAATAGAAGAATTAACATAAAATTGATTTTTGGAGAAAGAATAATTAAATAACGTCATCCTCTCAAAATGTTTTTTGAACAGGGCAAATCAGTTAACTTTAATTCTCACCGATTCGCAAATAGTTGTACCGATGTTATAAGCGGCGTCAAGGCAAAATCCTCTCAAAATGATCATTTAAAAAAAACACAACCGGACTTATAGGCGAGTATATAGGTAAATTAATCGTTGGAATAAACGGTCAGGTTACGTAAGTGTTAGGGGTAAAAATTTACCATGAACCTATTGATCCCGTATTTCAAGTGCTTAGATATTTCTAGTGGTAAAAGGATAAACCTCGGCCTAAATATTGTCCAGTTTTCTAATATAAAACATCAATATATTATACAATGTAATGTATAACATTGATACATACATGTATATGACCTTAGATTTTAAAAATGCGAATGTGAGCAATTGTTTGAAATATTAACTTAGAGACGGACTGGATAAAATATACATAGCCAGATTGTATAAAATATCCCCCAGCCTGCGTATGAAAAGACAGAAATGACTGATGGGTATGGATTACGTATATGGCATTGCATAATATATTCCACTTTTCCCATGCGATTCACAGACATCAGTCTGTTCGTAACTCTTTTGCCCTTTACAGGCTTATATTGAGCATAATTAACGCAGATTTCTACCCCAATTAGCTGGAGATCACAGGGTTTTGTTGACATAGAAGAAACTTTAATGAAGACAATGTTATATTCAAAGCCTGAAGGCTTTCATTTTGGTCGACAGAAGTTTTGAAAAGGTCTCTGCAAACGATCTGCTACAAATAAATCTCGATGATACCTGTACTAGCATCTACTCAAACATGATGGCCTTCTGAAGACAATAGTTATGTTTTCTTTTGTGATGAGTAGAAAAGCGAGGCTTCGCTGAGAAGTCATAACAGCGTTCATCATGCTTACATGATCGATAGATTTAAATATAAAATGAGGAAATTTATCGCTATATAAAATTCCTATTAGATAAATTAGAACACGCGTCGAAAACGGCTGTGTTTATCCGAGTAGAGATTTTTTCCCTATTTTCTCCCCTGAAATCCTAAGACGATTGATAATTCGTCTTGTTTGTTAAAACTCAACTGGAACATATAATTGATGTGCATTAAATTAAAACAGATGTTCGAGGTTAACTATGAATAAATAAGACTGACACCCGATTTCGACTCTGTTAATTTATGTTCAACGTCATACATATATACGTACTGAGCCCCTATGGGAATACAGGGCTGCTGTAACCTATTCTCAGAATAAGTTGCATTTTCAAGTTAAACTTTGAAAAATAAAATTATCCTAAACACCACATATTTAGATTTATCTATAGAACTGTACTTCCTCTGTTAACCAAACATTTTTGAACACTCGGGGCATTACTGCGAACAAAACAGTTTAAGACTGGGCAAAAATCATCCCTCGTCGTCAAAGTAATCTACGTTATTGCAATTTCTTCCGATAAATCTTTTACAAATAATCCTTGGAAAACTATAAAAATATAGTAGAATGGGTTTTTTTAGGGAGGAAGTGAACTATTTTCTTTTTTAAAAAAAATTGCAATCCTTGATCAACTAACTGTTTTAAAAAACCACACAAAAACAATCAAAAGTATCAATATTTATTCAAAAATTCAATTTATTTCTTTTCTTTTAACTTTTATTTCAGTTGTAAAACGTCAAATCATGTTCTTATTAAAACTTAATATATCGAAAGTTGATATTAAAACCTGCTAAAAAGGAATCCCTAAACGACGGACCGATTACCTCTAACGTCAAATAGAAAAAAAAGTCAACATATAATGTAACGTAGATTAACAGGACCCGCAACGTTAGAAATACAAGAACTGCATCCCACAAGTGAATCTTGAAATACTAACACTAAAAATTCCATTGTTTCTACTAATAGATCACCACAATTAAACCACCAACCATTTGTATAAGGTCGGCGCTCTAGAACTTCACAAAATCCTTCAGTCCACCCATGGATTTCTTTCCCATATTCGCTTGTGATTTTCCCATAATCTATAATTGTTGCGATGTCTTATCTAAACTTGTATTTTGTTTTGTTTATTTCATTTAACATGCACAGTGAATTATGAAACTGTGCTGTTGCTTCGTAAGGGTTATAAAAGGTATAAGAAAACTCCTTTTTTTAGATAGTAATCTACAAAATACATCTCGGAGTAATTTACGTATTCACGTATTTTGGTTATAATTTAGAAAATAAAACAGTATGATATACATGTATCTTTGAGACGCAAAAACAATCATGCTTGTCAAACTGTATGGGTACCCTTGATGATTATGATAATTAACTGTATCAAATTAGATATCGTAGGGCTCCCTCTCTTAGCGTAGCAATTCCATGTTAGTAAGTTACGTTATTCACGGCAAGTGTATATATGTATAATTCTGTTAATCGTAGTGAGCATACATTCTTAGATCGGACAGATGTACATAGCAGTAAGCTAAATGATACGCTGAGTTGATTCTAGAGAAGACAAAACCATCTCGAAAAATATCGTCAAATGACGTGATTGATAATTCATTAATGGTCATACCGCAACGTTCGTTATCATATATTTTTATAGAACTATTCTAATATAAAATCATAGACCCTTTAGATATTCTTTTAAGGAAAAATCAGACCCATTATTTCCTGTGTTTGGGAAAAAGATAACAGTTGTATGAAGAATGTATATTTGCCACGATTATTCATGTTTTGAATTGCTGATTACCTCTCTTTGGAGAATGCAAATGCAATGCACCTGTACGTATATATACTGAAAAAACACTGTCAGTAAGTGTATGATTATATTTTCATCATCATCAAATATTCTGAAGGGAGTTGAATGATGTGCTTTTTTCTGCAAACCTTATTAGTATCATGGAAGTCTTCAATTTTGGAGATAGAAAAACAAATTGTTGAATTGAAATGTACATTGCGTAGCCCTTAATAACATAAATTTTTACATTCAAGAGGAGCATGGATGCACGTTCTTTGGTAAGTAAAAATTTGAAAAGTACCAATCGTAAAAGAGAAAGCTAACGTTATATAGAACAACGGCTTTTCTTAATTCCGAATTAATAGGGATAAACACCACTTTCTAACCTGAAAATTCCAATGAAGGATGTGTAATTTGATGTTCTTTTTTGACTTTTGAAATTTTGCATTAGAACACTCATAATATTATACTACTCGGGAGCAGTAGTATTGTTTACAATACTAAAACGTTACAATGATCATCAAAACTTTCAAAAAGATGCATAACCCACTTGTTTGTTTAATGTTTTACGAATAACATAGCAACGTAAGATTACATAACGTAAATTGCAATTGCTATAAGTATACCAAATTTCATCAGTTTTTATATTGGGAAATGAATCTGTTTGCTAGAAAAATACTCTACATACGATAGGATACGAAATAAATATACACAACTCTAACATATACTTTACTGAACTGTGTCTCTGCATTACGTAGCTTACACGCTTAAAACATCGGATAAAAAAAACCGTTTGATGGATGCACTAATAGATATTTCTGTCCTCGAGTTATATGCATTCAGATATCACATAAATAAGACCATAATAATTTTTTTTTTTTATATTAATAGTGGAAAAAGAGGTATTCAAGATTATAAAGAGCATCAATGATTGATACGTTGATTACGCACTCTTTGGCGACATCAAGTAAAGTTAGAAATTAATAGAAACACCAAATTTGTATATCTTTAAATATCTGTGGTTTAAGATATTCATTCCAATCACAGGTTGTGAAAGATATTGTTTGGATACTCGTGAAAGTTAGTTTGGGTTTTACAAACGGCGAATATTGTATACCGCTCGGCGACATGCACATTTAACGAAATTGCTGGTTTCTTGGTATAATTTTATTAAATTATCGGTTTCTAAAGGGTTTTTCGCGATGAATCATTAAATAGATTTACATTTAATTGAAAACTGCTACGACAACTTTATAAATACGAGTATTTATCAATAGAGCCTGCGACAAAAAGCATTCTGTTTGATAATGCAACTTATTCTGAGAATTAGGTGTGTGAATTGAAGCCATTTTGCATGTCGATTTCCTCCGGTAAAATTGAAATGTCTAACTTTAGGATACCAAATTTCTGGATATGATATTGTTGGGCCAACTCCTGACACTGTCGCTTTGGAGTCTACAGAATCGGGGGGGGGGGGGGGGGGGGGGGCACTTACTAATATAACGATAGATTACCTGGTCCCCAATGAACCCTACAGCCTGGTGAGGCACTGAGGTGGCCATGGGTGAGTTCTCTCATGACAGTAGTGCGGCTCCCGAGAGGTACATCGAACCACTGCCACATTCCCTGTATAATGCAAACATTCAAAAGATAGGAATCTTAACTAAAATTTGTTTTATTAAAAAAACAAATGTCTCCCCTCCTCCCCAAATTGGAAAGTGCTCCAATAAGCAACTCCCTCTCTTAATGTATACATGGTATGGAGAAGAAAACACAAGCAGGAACATAGAACAATTATGAATGGATGTCTCGCTGCTTTGAGAAAGATGATACCATCTATCGAATAATCTGATGTTGACCCTTACATCAATGAAAACAATGGCCAGAACCCACATAATATAATTTATGAATTCCATCTTATATATTGAAACTTTACGCAACACCCGTGCACAAACAATTTATTTAATAAAGTTCATGCACAACAAAGACAAAGAGATTAAATTCTTGTTTAAATACAGACATGCATGAGAAAAACATGGCTTGTCAGTGCACAGTTAAAACAAAAATTTGTGTTTGTTTAAATAAGAAATTACCCAACCCTGCTCCAACCCAATCAATGCCCGGGCAGCAATTAGTAACACCACTCTGTCGATCCTTTACGTCTTCCAATATGCGTACAAATGTTGGCCAAAGAACATTTATTATCAGCGGACAAGAACCAATGTTTCTCTTGCTTTCTCTCGTGCCCTAATTAACAGTTCGCCATTTTTGATCCCCGAAACAGCAGGTGCGTAAGGCGATCAGGCGTGGCCCGGATTGGCTGTAACAGATATGACCTACTAACCCATCCTAGAGCTTTTGACTGCACTGCGGATTACTCCGATTTACTCAGGGTGGGTGTGACCGGTCAACAAGGGATGCTTGCTTATCCTGGGCACCTGGTCTTATCTCTAGTGTGTCCATGGGTTCGTATTTGTTCTACTAGTAAATTTCTTATTCCTTTTAGG
Source organism: Ostrea lurida (assembly GCA_903981925.1). NCBI lineage: Eukaryota > Metazoa > Mollusca > Bivalvia > Ostreida > Ostreidae > Ostrea > Ostrea lurida. Next base: position 18,559 of record CAJDSM010043709.1, read on the forward strand.
AATTATGAGATTGATCCCTGTTCAGTTATCTACACCTTTTCACTCAATATTTCCGCGATTTTGATTGGGCGAAATGACAAGACAAAGGCACGTCCAAAACGGTTGTTACATTAGGATATTCACAGACAACTAACTCCATGGATATTCACAGACAACTAACTCCATTTTTCACAAAATCAAAGCCAACAAATATTCCTATAGGGTTTTCAAAAATCAAGTAACGAACCTATTAAAGACATGAATGACAGAAATATAGTCACTATTCCACAGCACGGTATCATATTCCAGGCGATACTTCAGACTCTACCGTAGTAGAGTACTATCAAAGGAAGGATACAAGCTCAATATCGGCACCATTACTAAAGAGTAACCGGACGGTTCAAACATATGTTGGTCTATTCGGTCCTAAGGTCAATACGTACCTTGTAGATCCGTCCTCCAAGCATTACCATTGCTATTCTATTTACCCGTAACAATTTTCTAGATTTCTTCTTTGTATAGACCATGAAATGGAAAAATATCGAACTGTAAATCGTTTTGCAAGTAAAAATAAAATCATAAGTACAAAAATGGAATTGTACGATAAAAATGTAGCAATTTTAAAATCAATTGAAGATCGTTTTGTAAATCATAGTTATAATGTGTTTGATAATAAGAAATTAATTGTTGTTTTGACGTGAAGTTGCTTTTAGAGTTCCATATTTAATGAACTTGTAACTCTCGCAGAAAATAAATATGCACAGTTGAGACATCATTTTGTTGCATTTTTGTATCGCCGTCCCAAATATTTAATTGAAAGAATTGAAAGATATTTTCCCACCATGCAAACGAGTCAACTTTATGATAAACGGAAGGATTTTAGCTTCTCCACCGTCAACTTCCCATAATATTTATGTAGCAACATTGTCGCCTGGATATGGTGTTTACGAGTGTGTCTCTTAACTGATTCGATACAAAAGAGCTTTTTCTGCATATGATCACTTTTTAAAATCGAGGCAAGCTACTGGCAAACACGTTGTTACAAGGGTTCCAACAGTGACGTTTAAAGTATGTCTTTAGCACATTCTATGATCGTTATTGCGATCTAGTTTGTCAATACAACCTGTCATTGGGTCTTGAAATTTTATCTGACGTATTTCAAACAAATCGTTAGTCTGTTATACACTGTTTGGCACAAATTACTCCGTTTACCTGAACAAGATAAAGGGCTCACGGCGAGTGACCGGTCGACAGGGGATGCTTACTCCTCCTAGGCACCTGGTCCCATATCTGGTATATCCAGGGGTCCATGTTTACCCAACTCTTGATTTATGCTCCGTATAGGATTTATGAGGTTGATCATTGTTCGTTATCTTCGCCTTCTTACCTATGTCCAAAAATGCCTTATTTTTTTTAAAGCCTAATCCGAAGCGAAAAATCGTAACTTTAGTCGATTTGATTTGTTGACAGATATGTTAAGTGTAGGTAATCAGTGAAATCGACTCTGGTTCATTTCCATACTGTACTCGTTTTCTTTTAGAGACGACATTTCCTGGAAAGGTATCTTATAGGTTTCATTTATTACCCCCCCCCCCTCCTGAATTTATTTGTTGATGATCTGTACAGCACTTTTAAAATGATTGATATTTCAGACAAATGATTTGTTGCAAACTGCTTCTCAGTATTTTGATTTCAAATTAGTTTAGCAGTGAAATACTCTGTTCAATCATTGAATACCCCCCCCCCCCCCCC
>CAJDSM010043722.1:91-23860 GCA_903981925.1 Ostrea lurida
ACTTTGTAGAACACTCATCTAAGTCATACTCATGGAAATCTGGGAGAGACTTATGGGTAGCTCACGAATTGCTTGGGGATAACTTTCCAGGTTACTTTTGGTCAAAAATACTACCAGTCACTGACAAGTAGTTGATCAAATTCTATGGATAATTGATTCTTATACGTTGTTGTATTTTGTGATAAGCTTGGCTGAGTATCACAATTCCGGCTGTCATTCCCATAATCAAAGGCCAGAACTCTCATGCTGTTTCCATTAACCAACTGTAAGACTCTAGGCGGAGTGCGCCAAATATCACTGGTAAAAAAATCATTCGCCTCAACATGGTGAGTGTACTTAAGATCTTATGTGTAATTGCCAAGATAAATAATATGCTAGAAATATGATACAACATAAGAAGTGACCTTTAAAAAATAATGCATAAGAATGTAAGTCAAATAACAAAACAATATATATTTGTGCAGTATTACGATAGAAACTATATCCATATTGACACCAACAATTTAGAGATCAACTTTGTCGGGACATTTAAAACTGTATAACTAGATCCGTATTTGACAAACGTCCTCGACAATACGGAACTTGTGTCACTCGTGTCCTCAACTATATGCCAATCTATAATAGTCATTACACCTATACATTTAACCACCTTTCGCGCCACAACGTTGAGTATTTGTAAGGCTGGGTCGACAATACCATCATAATTATCTTAACAATATTTCAACTGGCTTAACTTTTTCTAAATCAATAAACTTCACGGTCGAGTGACATGTGATCGAAGAGAAAATGGTGATCATGGAGTCTATGAGTATAGGTAGAGTAGAGCATACTTCGGAATAAGGCACGACTCTCAAATTCTTCCTTTTGGTCTTCAATAATTATTTCTGACACCAAACAATTAAACCTATTATGCTTGTTTATGCTATATTTGATATTATTATTTTATTGATTTGATTTATTTTTTTTTCTTACACAGATAATGACAGTTTTTCGGAAATGTCACGAATGATACAATCATATTCAAGATAGTAATAACGGTTAGGATAGTGTTTGAGGTCACACAAGATATTATATAAAACTATACTATATTTAAAGACAAATATGAAAACTGAATTAGATGTCTACTAGTAATTGGATCCCTAGCAGTCTGAGAATTCCCGATAGTGCAGAGAATATCATCGTGTAGGATTTATTGAAAGCTTCTTAATACACAACAAATCAATAGAAAATGCTTTCATTCCAACAGAGAATGTGGACTGGAGTGAAGATATCTGGTCTCCGATGAGAAAGTGTAAAAATTACATTCGGCATCCTGAGATACGACATGGAACTATTTCTCCCTACCTTATCTTCTTTTCTATGAGAAATCTAGTGAATCTATCTGATCGTTAGAGACTAGAGTTCTAAAATTAGAATATTTAAATAAAGCCTACCTTCTAGTGTCTTCAAAATGTCATAGACTGACATATCTATTAACTAGCTTATCGACATCACAAAAAGAAATTTATCCGAGACGAATAAATCACGTCAAGAGATCATTGTGAAAATCCGCTTCACTAATTTGAAACGCCATTGGGTTTTCCCCATCTCTAAATATAAAACAAGTGTTTCCTGAACACCCGTCTTACTTTATATGGTAAGTAATATTAGTCCACCAATACCTCTGTCTCTAATAAGATGAGTTGAGATATAAAGGATCAAACTGGCACTACCAACTAAGAGTGGTTGTTGTATAACTAAAGATTTGTATGTGGTGCCAATTCTGATGAATCTATAGGATTAGTTCATCGTCACTAGAAGTGGATCTTGATGAGCTTGACAAAAATTGAAAATATAAGATCGAGTAGTGTCATAATTCTGGGAAGAATATGTATCCTGTGTCCATTTCACGATCAGAGTGCTTGTTCATTGTGAACTACCAAACAATTTCTAAGAGTAAATAACTTAAAAAATACTCGAGCATTTTTTAGTTTTTAATGAGAGAGAGGAACAGATGGAACATGGTCCAATTTGGAACTCTTAATAACATATGTTAAAGCGAAACCAATACGCACAGCGTGTACACCTAAGCACGAGTGGTCGGTAAAATTTCTGTGTTTCTAATGAATGATTTATTTTCAAATATATTATGTAGAAGATAATATACTAAGCTGGAGAAGATGGTATTGTATTAGCTTCATTTTCGCATGTAGTTGGAAGAGGGCAAAGAAAAATCCATTGAGATATTGGGGGATTACAGTATCTTAGGTCTAGAAGATTAATGACGCGGAAATTCGATTTAGAAGATGAGTACTGCAAATCTATATTCTTGTGGTCCGAATCAGGAACAACGGTAAGTTACTTGTTCAGGGTGATAGAAACTCTCTAAAGGTAGAATTGAACGAAGGGAATATAATTAAAGTCCTTTCGCGCAAAATTATTAAGGGATCGTGAATCGGAGGAGCGTGTGTAGGGTGTAAAAGAGAATTCCACAAGCTGTGGTTTCTATGAACAATGATCTTATATTTTGTATTGACAAGACTCTAGATCTCGTGGTCCATATCTCACCTTGTACGGCCAAGTCTAGCACGCACTCAAATATTAGTGGAGCATCAGAAGAGAGTTAAAAGATTAATAAAATCTTTGTGAGTGTAGGGACACTCATCGAATAGAATCAGTGGAGGGTACATTATTGCTAGCGGAATGGTGTTCATGATTCGTGTCACCCGATGTCCCTTCTTCCTCCTTTCTAGAACAGAATCTTTACAAGTTGACAGCAAGTAGCATGTCATTCCTCTCTATCCAACTTAACGAAGATATTAATGAGGCTGGATTGGACCGATACTGAGACTGATCCGTGAATAAATATTGGAGACTTTCGACTTCGGATGAAGTGCTATATGATAGCGTTGAGGCTCTTATATATTTCATTCACGCGCGTTCGCTGATTCATCTCGGAGTTATATACTATAGCGGATTTTGGATGAGGTTTCAATGACACACTTCGTTGAGAGGTCTCTTATACGAACATAATTGGTATTTCAATCACAATTTCACTCGTTTCACAGAACTGATTACCACGGTGTAATAAGATGCTATGAGAAAAATACTCTAGTGATCATTCTAATTTCGGGTTTATTGAGTTGATGAGTTCAATCGTGCACAATAAACAACAGCGCTCTTTTGACATACAGTATGTTCTTAATAAAGACAGAATTTGTTAAAATGCGATAAAAATGAAAAACATTTGTCGTGGAACCAGCTAAACAAAAATTGATATGAATATAATGAAAAAAAAACAAATTTTTTGACAGACGAACACCAACCATCTGTAGGGATAGGGATTTTGAAGGGGCTGGAGTGAAAAAACACTTTTGGTCAAGTTATTTATTATTTGACGGGATAACTTACCTAATTCCCCGAGGTTTGTAGTCGGATTCACTTAGATGAATGGGATCACATGAAAAGGTTAGAATATTTAAAAACAAAAAATATATAAATGATAAATAGTTATTCGCACATATGTATACTCGAGTTGGGGCAAAGAGCTGTAACAAAGGGAGGGAGAGCAAACCTATCAAAGATGATTGGGTATCTTCAATGGGTATGAGTAACAAATCAGTTTGTGAGCTCACTATTCGTCGTGAAAGAAAGGTCAAATCAGAAGTAAATGAGGTTTATTCCCTGTCAGTTTTCCTTTTTAATAAACTTTGCTCACTTCTAACGAGTGGTCATGACGGTAGATTCGTAGGGTAGAGGACATTCTCTGATACTAATTGAACGTTTGAGATACAAAGTAATAAAAAACACTATATAACCGACGCATCTGCAAAATATTAAACCTCCATACTGTAATACATACGATTTTAGAGAATACAACTCAAAGCAAAAAATTAAAAAAAGAAATTACATGCCTAACAAACAATCGAGTTGAGTGTGTCGAGGGCGCCACTATTCTTATGATCTGTATTGCTTCAAAAATACCCCACACTTTCTGGTCCCAGCATTTTAGGGAATGCAATATCTCACCATTGTCTTCATTGTAAGAGTCAGTCATGTGTTTTTATTTTTCGCCACACTAATCTGTATGCAAGTATTAAGATTAAGCACTCAAAAATTAAGAATTTGTCATTGAAATAAAAGCTCTCATATAAAACCTTCATCCACTATCAACTAAAATTAGTGAAACACGTATATAATCATGACTTATTAGTAGCTTGATATCTACATATTTAATAACACTGTTTATTCACTCTCTATACTATGGAGAGTAATTTTATACCAATAAGCAAATCATTTGCTACACTATAGAAATGTATAGAGGAAATTGAGTCTTGTGGTGAGAGGATCAAGAGTTAATATCCCTCCACTTTCTTTGCTCCAGAACAATCATTGTGGTGATGTTAATAATCGTAAACTTATTGGGGCTCGAAATACATTATGAGGGTTTTCAGCACAATAGGTCAAAGGTAAGTGAAAAAACACAGTTATGTTTAAAAGCAACTAATGGTTGACTTAATTTGAAAAAAATCCTTTTGTTTGTGTTCCAAGTTGGAATTATGAAATGGATCTATTCTTATATTGTTGGAGCCAAGTCGAATGAGGCTCGAGTTGAATGACGCATGAACAAAACAAACTTGTAATTATGACCAGAATTTGTGTTATTGGAGGTTTGCACATCTCCAAACTTGAATGATGCCGTCGTACAATAAGAAATTTTGAACAGATCTTGAGTAACGATGAAAATGGATGTGACTCCAGTAAGTGAACATGGACTGGCAGTATTCCTAATTGTTCGCTAGGGGATGATGTAGTGGGGAAGTGACCATGCTGACTCATGTTTATACCATGAGCATAGACAATAAAGATGGCTTCACTGCTTGAGCTAAAATATGTGTGGTTGTTAGATTTCTGTGTTTCCTGATGTAATGGCTTTTTTTTGAAAAGAATATTATGAATTTAGAATCTAATATATTAGGAAGTTATTTGTGTTGTCTTTGAATGGAACATTTTTCAAGCCCTGACGTTCTGAAGTTGTAGCTGACCGCAAACACCAGATCGAAGCAACTGCTGTGATCACCCCTTATGATACAGAAGATTAGCTCCTATATTAACAAGACTTCTCCCCTCACTCAGCTCATTCCCCTTTTAATTAAGAAGAATTAATCTCGCTATAGTATAAGGACTGCTTCCCCTCACTCCCCATCCCTTTATAATCAGAAGATTTACTCCCTATAAATGAGTGCCTCCCCTCACGTCACCATCCCCCTTTAATAAGAACATAGTTAGCTCCTATATAACCATCAGTCTCCCTTATTAAGATTACCAATCCTCGTTCAATGCCGCACTGGACTCGGCTATATAAATTAACAAAAACGGAAGTTACATCTCCACTATAATTTGTAACAGATTGCCATGTATCAATTAAATTTTAGGTTTTCTTGCTAATGAACAGTATCTTTGGATGTGAAGGCTTGACGATATGTACGTTAAATAGGACAGGTCGGACAATACTGATAAGACTCAGCAGTATATGACATCAGTCTAAGATGTGTATCCGTTTGCTGTACTTATACAACAAGTATCAGCCTGAGAGATGTATAACAGTAATCGTAGTGATAACTGGAACGTAAACTAGTCAGTTAGCGATAGGGAGGAAGCACGTTTCATCGTCACTTTTTGTTGTTTTTAGACAAGTTAGGCATGTCATGCTGCTTTTATAGATTACTTAACCTTATGATGATTTTCATAGCCAGATTTAACATATTAAAAACTACCGTAAGCTGTTGTGTATTCATTTGAACTTGACCTTGTTTTGTAGTGCAGCTGTCGAAGGCGCCCATGCTGGAAGGCGGGATTGTGTATAGGATAGCTGGCACAGACTATTGTCATCAGCCGACCTTGCAGAGGAACGTGTGGCATGCAGAACCGCATTCCTGTTCCTCCGCGAACCAGCAAGCACCTTCGTAAATCCAGCGTGTGAATCTCATTGAAAAGTAAAACATATAAACGAGGTATGTTTTTCTGATGTTTTTGTTTTATATATCAGAGACGTACTAGAACAGAGAGACAAGTGTATAAGGTATGATCTAGAATTTGAAAGTGCAAGGTAACTGTAGAATTCATTTGTCAAGTGGCTTTATAGATGTTGGTGGGTGTTATCAGTCGCTTATGTTAATGTGCACTGTGTTCAACTGGTAGAATGCAGATGTGCATTAGATCCATAATGGATTAAGTGTGTAGTATACATATTTGAATCTTAAGATGCATGTTATATGATGTCCAGTGTTGAAGGTCATATCTTCGAAGTGTTGTCGTGTATATATGCAGAATCTTGGTGCTGTTGATGCTTACACCATTGTCTTTGTTATACAAATACTCTTGATATGTGCATATCGTTTTAAAAGGGGGTTCTGTTGCAAGTATAGCTACTAGTTAGGCTTCATACTAGGTATGTACAGCGTGCTTGTATTATTGCATGAACAAACAGTTTTCAATAGACTTTGTTTGCTGCATATTGTATGCGTGTCACGTAGTCACAATACCCCTACACAATACTCTAACTTTAAAAAGCAGTATTTGAAATAAACCACGCTTAAATCACCTTATATCAGTTTTGATGACTGATGTTTTGTCGATGTGCCAATGCTCTAGGTCATTGTGATGTGCATACACTGGTTTGAAGTAAATACATGAAATAATTCAGTGTAAATCGTGCAGTTGCGTTTCTTTGATATTGGGAGGTCTGTGCTATGACTGCACTACATGAGCAAGATAAATGTTTGTGGTCCTAAGTAGTTATTCTTATATTTCATGGAGTATAATTTCCAAAAGATAAAAGGAGGTGTTAGAATTAAGTATATGTACCAATGAAAAATGAAAACAGGGCTACACTTTGCTGACAACACCCTCACCTGGCGTTTCTGATGTATGTTTCATCTATCATGTTGCTTTGAACTTGGGGTGTAGGCAGAGTGCTTTGTGTATCCTCTATTGGGACCATGAGGCATTTGGTGGTTATTGAACTGAGAAGTGAAACAAATTGGGCAGCAGAGGACGTCGTGTGGCTGGTGCCCGCTTTGATGAGCAATCCAGGGGAGAGGGCCTTTTGTTGTTGTTTTTTGTCACACCTGTAGTCTGACACCTGTTGCATGACCTCTGACCCCTGAGGAAGGCCCAGTATTCTGCTGAGCCGACAAGATTTCTGATCATTGAAGGTTCAAGAATTCTCTGTCATTTTTGGTTTGGAGTGTTTTCATGCGACAGTTTGTTGGAGCTGTGAGATTCAGTATGACGGTCGGGTGAAATGTGCTCTGTAGAGTTTTAAGCCTAAGTAATCGTGTTGTGCTATTGCATTTCCGTGTTGTTATGCCATTGTCCGTGATACAGTTGGATTTTAATGTGCCACGGGAAGAGGTGAGGAATCTCTCTTTGTGTAGACTGGCAATACACAGACTGATGATGCATTGATTTGGCTTTTATCCTTCACCACTATAATGATATCGGCAACTATTAATTATGTACCTTGCATGAAATGGTATAATGTTATAAATTTGTCTGTGCTCTACTGCAGTATGTTACAGTTTGTTTATCATGTGGTTTGGTAGAAAAGAACATATGACTTACAGCTTTGTTGAACTTTGTTATCCTCGAAAAGATCTGTATTAGATTTACTTTTTGAGTTTCACCCGCACCAAGCAGTTTTATAGATTGGGATTTTGTATGTTCCAGGTGTACTATGCAAAGAAGAAGAGGAAGACTAATGGGGGTCAGGGAGACGAGAGTAGTCACAAAAAGGGCAAAGTCAATGTGTACAACGATGGTTACGATGACGCCAACCACGACTACATTGTCAACCCGGGAGAGAAGTGGCTCGATCGCTACGAAATCGATTCCCTTATAGGCAAAGGCTCCTTTGGTCAGGTAACTATCTAGAGCTGCTTAGATACACAGATTTATTAATTCTGACTTGAATTTCTAAAGAAAATCTTAGACTTCAGGGCGGTCAATCTGCCCAATTTGGGTGTGATATTCGACCCCATTCCCAATGCAAAAAAGGGTCATTTTTTAACAATTTGCAAGTGAAAATTCCCACTGAACCCTCAATGTTTAGCAAGTAAGAAAATAAGAACACAAATGTTAATGTAATGGGCAGATGTTCTCCGTTAATCTGTTTCATGACATATATGCTTTATATATCATTAAGATATTTATGAGCCATTAATTTCCTGGAGTTATCATTGCTTAAAAAAAATTCCATTTCTATGTTATAATTTATTTCCTTGAAAGTTTTCCAATTTCATTCAAAATGACGCTAATTTTCCCAATCTCAAGAACCCGGTCCCTGTCCCAAATTATGCTCTAACTGCCCTGGACTTTAAGTTTTGAAGGTTGTTTTTTTTATTTGAACAGCCAAAATTTGAGTCAAATCTTGGATTTAAATCCAGTTTTGACATAAGACTGTTTCCAGAAATTTAATCCTTCCTTCCTGTCCGGTACAGCTTGATGAAATTCAAATCGGTTTTCTGGTCTTAAAGAGAATAATTTATAAGTATAGTTTCCTTTTAGTGTATTTTGCTGAGTTTTAACTGCTCATTTTGGCTAATTAAGACAAGTTGGTATCAGTACATGTATAATAAAGCTCATTAATATATATACAGTGTTCCCTCGATATTAGCTCGCCAGCTTTTGTTTCAGCACATTTTTGCATTATAGCGAGGGTGGCGTTATCCAAGAGTTTCTCTTTGTAAATCCAGATTCAATCTCTTTCGTTTTGAACATATCCATTTTAATGTTAACTAGCAGTGTCCATTACACAAGTTTTAAGTTTGAGATGATTCTTTTTCAAGCAATTACAGTAATTATTCTATTTCTACCTGTTTCAAGCAGCCGCGACTGTTCGTCGCGTCCGTTACGATCGGTACACACACAGCGGACTTGTGAAAGTAAGCTTCGGGTCATTGTGTATAGGTGCTGTATCGAGGTATTATTAACTGTAATTTACCTTCTGTTCCGAGAATGCTTGCGGATGCGATAGGCGAGGGTGGTCGAAAAAGGGTTTATTAACGTGTGCAGAATCTGTTCTGCATATTGCACTGGCGTTATTCGGGGGTGGTGCATTATATCGGGTGGCGATATACCGAGGTTTTACTGTATTGAAAAAAAAAAATTGCAAACCAATACAATCAAATTTGGCCAGTCTGTATTTCAACAGTTAAACTTGGTAAACTAAAACATTCAAACCCAGATAGAGAGAATTCTGGCCGATAATGAAGTTAAATTCTAGCTGTCACGACAAAGAACAAAATATTAGATCTATATAACACAGCCATTCAGTAAAATGTTATCAACTCTACTTTACCATTTTCCAGTGTTGTATATATACTATTCTGGGGGTCTATGCTTTAAGAATAGCTTGCATTATAACTTTCTGTTTTCCTATATTGCATTACATTTTATTTTGCACATTCCAAGATAAGGAAATATTTCTGGTTTTACATCTTCTGTCTGCTACATAATTTGCAACAGAAATAAATTTTTAGAAGAAAGTGTTTTTTATACATCATCAGAAGCCGCAGAATGGCTTGACTACATCAGCTGTTTGACGTCATTGCTAGACTGGGTTAGAACTTCGTGAAATGTTCGGTAGTTACATGATACAGCTTGGAGTAATTTATAGTGAATCTGTCTGGTCTGGAGGCTGTACTTCTAAGTTTCACAAAAGAAATGCACTGCAGCATGTTGAGAGATTAGAGATGTTTTTTGGTGATGTAACAGAAATATGTTATCAGTCTCTCCAGAAATAATGTCTCTTGCTGGGTTATGGACGATTGTGTTGCAAGCTTTCTGTGTACACTTGAAAGTGAAATTCATTACATTAGTGTTTACTGTAGAATTACTACAGAATAAAACAGCTTCATAGATTCCACTTTATATATATGATGATGATGATAAGGAATTTGTTTTTGAAAAAGGGTAATAAGAATTTGTTTTTGGAAGAAGAAAAAAAAGGGTGATATAGTTAAGATCTGGAAGAAATCATCAAAGGCACAGAGGACTTTGTCTGAATCCACTAATTCTATGAATGAACATTTACATTAGATGTCTTAAAAAAAGAAAGCAGGGTACAGAAAATAAGATGTGTAATGTATAAATTCAAGTTTGCCAATACAGTTAGTGAGGACGGATCAGTATGTGGTCTGTTTGCTGTAGAATTGCTTGTTTAGAGCCGTGGGCTGCTGTTACGGCAGCAGGATTACGCGACTGGTCTAAATCAACCTCCGCAGATCAATACCAGGGGTGACACAGGACAGTCCATGATTGGTCTCGCGGAGTCTTGGCTGGTAATCGTTGTTTTGTCTGGCCTCTCCGTCTAGTCAACACCTGCCAGTTATAACTGTAAATCCTATGGACAATAGCTGGAGAAAACGAAAAAAAAAAAAAAAAAAAATCACCAGAGTCTCAAAAGGAAACTCACCAAACAAAATCAATGTGGAGAAGTATTGATGGCTGGTCTGTAGTGTGTACATAAAATGGGAGGAAGACTGGAGTGAGGCATGTGTAAACCGACTGAATATTGATTAAGGAGGACAAGCTAGATGCCTTGACTTGTAATAAACAAGGTAACAGAGAGAAATAGGGATCACCTGTTGATCATGACAATAGAAATGGTGACCAGCAACAGGTGCTGGGGGGTCCTCAATCCCATAACAAAGTAAAGGGTCAACCTACATCTGCCCAGAACACTCGTACAACCTGAAGACGCTTTGGCTATTTATAAATGTAGAAAACTGGGGGGAAAACGTTTTGGTTGTCGCCAAATCGAGAAGGAATTTAGCACCTAGTTATAAGATAACACTTTTATAGGGATGTCCTTTTTGCAGATAAAGAAAAATATTTTATAGGACTGTGAGAAGTGATAGAGAGGGGGGGGGGGCCGGGGGGGGGTAATGAAATGTTTCATAAATCAAAAAAGGGATTTTGCTGATTGACAGATCTCTATAAGAGTATTGACACCCGTTCAGACTTGTTGGAAGATTAAGACGCACTGTGATGTGCCATGCCTTGCACTTTCTTCAGCTCTAGTCCGCTGTTGGGGCCCCACTGGATGCTCCTGCATGTTTTCTTCGTGTTGCTGGCCCTGCGGGGGACTGTCTCCCAATGTTGTGACCGCCGCTGCCCCACCCCCCGCCCACACCCCCCTCCCCCCCCCTCCCCTCCTTCCCCCCCCGCCCGGCGCCCCACCGCACCGCACACCCACCCCACCCACCCCCCCACCCCCCCCCACCACCCCACCCACCACCCCCCCCCCACCCCCCAAACTCCCGCCCCCTCCCCCGCCTGATGTGAGGATGGAGGAGAGAAAGATCTGTGATTCTTAAAGGGCCAACAGTCTTCAAATCTAAAGCTACATAAGTTGATTGTCAAGTAGAGGTTTTCATCCAGATTATACTATCGTGAATATTGATGCCTCTAATGTGTTGCCTGTTTCCGACACGTTTCTTCACCTGTGTCGTCTGTCCAAAATCATCACCGGAATACATCTAGGCTGAAAAAATCTTTATCTGCTGAATCTCCATTATATGAGGATACAAAAAATTCAACCTATTGCGTTCAGCTGAGAATAAGAGTACAGAAGAAAGGCTTCTTAGACTGGCCTCCCGCCCTGATAAATCTCCCTCACACCTTCGCAACACCACCACAAACTTGAATTAAAACCCCAGGGATTGTATCGCCCTCCACAATCTTCACACAAAACACCACCGCGCGAAACATTCAGTAATTCCCTGGTTTGTAAAACGGTCAAAGCAGTCCTGAGGAGCCTACTGAATACCGCAGTGGTGCTTTGTTTTGTACCTGTCTCCCCTGTTGTGGACAAAGTCATACATATACCCTGTTCTTGTTATTGGTCGGACGAAAGTCATGACCCCTGGCGAAGTCCCTTTAGTTATGTTTCACGCTACACTTCCGTTAGTTCAATGCTCCATTAGCAATACAAGCATCCACGTCTGTTCTGATGACATACACCAATGATTCAGACCTGCACCCTGACTTCAACTTGTCTTCTCCTAGACACAAAACATTTTAAACCGCGCCCTCAGTTTTATTGTCTACTTTTCCCCTGAAACATTACACATTATTACCTGCCCTTCACCTAAAACCTCTATGTCACTCTAATATAAAACAGCACCCACACAATATTTATGGAATACTGTGCCAATAGCAATACAGCTTCATTGGTAGGTTTCCAGTTCGTGTACTTGGTGTCTCCCTGAGTTGTTCTGTTAATTGTCATTCGGTATAGAATCAGATTGTACAACTGGGTTAGTGGTATTGGTTCGTTTTTCTACATCGGGTGATTCACGTTTTTGTCTGATTCTTGTCGTTGGCTCGATTTCCCGGCTCATTTTTAGTTCAGACAAAGCTGAGAAAAGCTTATCACTACTACTACTGGGTTGGCATTTCGGTTAAAGGTGTGAAACAATTTGTCCATTCCAAGAAGCAGTTACATAAGACGAAGACATGAATATCAGTTAAACGGAGGTGTTACCAATTGGTCCGCAATTCCAAGCAGTTTAAAGTAGGACAATGATATTTCAGTTAACATTCTTAAATGATTGGGTCCCACCCATTCCTGAGACCGCAGTCAAAAGACAGAGGACCATGACATTTCAGTGGAAAGTGCCTTAACAAGTGGATTCAACTTCCTGAGCAGTACTAGAAATTGTGGATAGTGGAAAGTCGCCTGGGGCTCTCTCATCAGGTAGACCTGAGTGTCTTACATTTTCGCAGATAATGCGACCCGTGTTAAGAATTTAGAAACATGTTCCATGAGAGCAATGCTTTTCTTTCAATGGAGTAACTGTATTCCAAATTTATGTCCATAATCGCTAACATATATGAATGGTGTAATGTACATGCTTACAGTCAGGCTACAGATGCTGATTTTATACCATATCAAGCAAATATGATGCTGCGAGTGTATGCTTCATCATCAGGCTACGATGCTGAATATGGCCCTAACCATTTTCAGAATACAACATAGTCATTGCATTATTTTCGGTTAGTCAAAGCCCCATTTATCTGAATCGCACCTTTCGGCCCACTTTATTGATGCTTTTAGCCCCATCTCTATTTTGATGACCTTTGTCTGCACTTTATTGACTGACCTTTGCCCCATTTTATTGATGACCTTCTCGTCCGCTTTATTGAGACCTTCTGCCCCATTCTAGTCCTGATGACCTTTTTTCCATTTATGATTGAACCTTTGTCCCATCTATTGATGCGCTTTGCACCCATTTATTGATGACCTTTTGTCCCATTTATTGATGACTTTTGCCCCAATTTAATTGATGAACCTTTGTGAGCCAGGAGGTGAGGCTCTGTGGAGTGGCCCCACTGTCAATGATTTTTAACATCGAGTATGGTCCTGTATTTTGGATTTTGGCCTATGGGGGTGTGTCGTTATCTAGCTGTATACTGAATTTACTGGCATTGTTGTAGGTGGTGAAAGCATACGACCATGGGGACCAGGAGCACGTAGCCATCAAAATCATCAAGAACAAGAAGCCATTCCTAAATCAGGCACAGATAGAAGTCAAACTACTGGAGCTGATGAACAAACATGACAAAGAAAACAAGTATTATATAGGTAATTAAAAAAACAAGTATTATATAGGTAATTAAAATCTCGATGAAATCAGATGAAAGACAAAAAACACACTGCATTGGTAATTAAATGCTTGATATGAACATCTAATGGAACATCTAATTGGAAGCATGATAAGGCAAAAATCTAATGGAATACAGAAAACATGGGGTTGATGGCTTTTATCCTCTCTCTCTATCTCCTGATTGGTGTATTGAATTAACAAATACTGAGAGAGATGCAGTGATTGGTATATAATTGATAATAACTGATGAAGGTCTCAGTAAACATGTCCAATGCTTCAAGGTTAGATTGATATAGATGTTTGAGCTGCTGTAGTTGAACATATAATTTTAAAAGGGAAGAAAAACAAACTTATTAACAAACATAAACAATAGGTAATATTTTGACCAAGTCTGTTTTGTATTTGGTGGGGAACAAACAAGATTAGGACATAGATAGCCAAGGTAAACATAGATTACGCAATTGGGGAAAAAAACCTGATCATGAGGATAGTGAGTCATGAGTATGTAAACAATCCGAGATCTCCTAATTTCATATTCGAGTTTATGATATTTTATGATATATACTCTAAAATATGACAACTGAACTCCTTAATCTCTAGATATATTTGTTAATGAATATAAGAATCAAAGTAAAATAAAGTTTTGTAGCAAAAAGAAATTTTAACAAATATGATATTTTTTCTTTTTCAGTGAAACTCAAGAGACATTTTATGTTCCGGAATCATTTGTGTCTGGTGTTTGAACTATTATCGTATAATTTGTACGATTTACTACGGAACACGAACTTTAGAGGCGTTTCCCTCAATCTGACGCGCAAGTTTGCTCAGCAGTTATGTACTGCCCTCCTGTTCCTCGCAACCCCAGAACTCAACATCATTCACTGTGATCTTAAACCGGAGAATATATTACTGTGTAATCCTAAACGAAGTGCAATCAAGATTGTGGACTTTGGGAGTTCGTGCCAGCTTGGACAACGAGTAAGTATTTGAGATTCATTTGGGCATAGCTGCAGCCAAGTCAAGAAAGGAGCTCAGAATTGTTATTTATAGAGGGAAAAATTCAAATACAGTCAAACCTCGTTATCTTGAACTCGATGGGACCAAGAAAAAAGTTCGAGATATCTGTGAATTCGAGATATCAAGGGTAAAAATACTACGAAAGATGTGGTTGGGACCTCCAAATCAGTTGGACATAACCATGGTATTCGAGATATCAGTGTTAGAGATATCGAAGTTCAACTGTACTTTGATTGTTCTACAATTAATATTAAATTCATTCTAGTTTCTTTGTATCTACCAAATATAGCTTCCTTGACAATTTTCTATGAAAAAATATTAGTTTCTGAACACGCTGTGATTTTTGTGCCGTTTAGATCTACCAGTATATCCAGAGTCGTTTCTATCGATCCCCGGAGGTGTTATTGGGGATTCCCTATGACCTCGCGATTGACATGTGGTCGCTAGGCTGTATCCTGGTAGAGATGCACACGGGGGAACCGTTGTTTGCAGGCTCTAATGAGGTAAGTTTTGGGTTGTGTACACTGCTAGGGTACTCATTAGGTCGGCTAGATGATGCAAAAAATAAAAATCCTCTATTCTAAGAACTATAAATATTGATTTTTAAGATACATCTGTTCATAATTTATGAATTATTTGCATTGCATAACAAAATGTGTCGCATACTGTTATAATAAAAGTTGTCATTCTGTCAAAATGAATGTTCAGTTGACTTGTGTGTCAATGAAAGGGAGGTAAATCCAGGTGGGGTTTTTTTGTTTAGTGGTTTTTTGTTTTGTTTTTTTTTTCTTGAGACACTCACATTACACAGTTTAAGTTGTATTATCTATTCACCAATATTATGTAATGTATCACCCCTTAACAGGCTCAACTGATTCTCAAGTGGCATGTTTTGTTGTAGTATGACCAAATGATGAAGATTGTGGAGGTTCTAGGTATGCCTCCCAAACACATCTTAGACCAGGTGCCTGTCAAAGCCCGCAAATACTTTGAGCAGTTGCCGGACGGAAGCTATGTGTGCAAAAAACCCAAGGACGGCAAAAAGGTAGTCATTCGAATTGAACAAGTAGATGGATAAACGACTTATTGTTTGTGAATCTTACAGAAGAAATAAACACCTCTTTAGAAATCTTGATTTCTCTACAAGATTATCGGATGAATGAATATTGTGTGAAGAAAACTTGTTATGATTTAATACAGGTGATATTCTTTGATAGAATATTGAACTGGAAATTTTTAGTAAAAGTGGTAGCATAAATTGTGTTATTTTTTTGAGTACACATTTTTTGTTTGGTTTTAGTATAAGGCTCCAGGCACTAGGAAGCTCCATGATGTGATAGGCGCAGAGACGGGGGGACCCGGAGGACGAAGGGCGGGGGAGCCAGGACACTCAGTAGCGGACTATCTTAAGTTCAAGGATCTCATTTTCCGAATGTTGGAGTTTGACCCGAAAGTGCGCATTACTCCATATTACGCTTTACAACACAACTTCTTCAAAAAGACGACGGACGAAAGTACGAATACACCAAATAGTGCGTCAAATTCTCCCGCCATAGAACAACAGGGGGTAGCTTCACCGTCAGGTAAAAGAAGATAATGGTTTGTGTCTACATTAGTTTCTACTTTTTACCTTAACTTTGGGACTCTCGAGGTCTGATAGTTAGCAGGGCTGTGTGTAAAGAAGTTAAATATCATTTGATGTCACCTACTTGTATCAAAATATCTGAAGTTGAGATTCTAAACAGCACAGTGTGATAGCTATCAGACCTTGTGTTTATACAGTGTTAGCCATCAGACCTGTGTTTATACCCTGAAATAGTCCATCAGGCAAAAGAAACCTATCAAAAAAAGGAAAAATATCCTATGTTAGCAATTTGGGGGGTACAAAATTTTATATTGTGTTGTTATACAGCATCGTATTATATAAAAAAAAAATTTTAGGGGCTGTCTCAGAAATGAATCTGAAGGGGAATTTGGAAACACTTGATTTAATCGAAGATTAGGCCCAAAAAGTGTGTTTCTGTTGTGGCGGTAAGGTTGATAAAGAACCCTCACTGCTGTGGCTATAAACAGCATGTATGGGACTACATCTTTTTGGGCCTAATCTCCTATTAAATCAAATGTTTCCAAATTCCCCTTCAGATTCACTTCTGGGATACTTTTTGTCTGCACAACAATAGCATTAGTTGATATCACAGGTACTTGTTTCATAAACTTTTGCAAAGTATCCTATATACATGTAAAAACACAAGATCCCCATCTTTTGCCGATCACTGTGACGGTGTTACATGCGCTCTCATTGGCTATTGATAGTCTCAAGCTCTTTAGTCAGTGAAAACCAAAAAATGTTAGCCAATGAGAGTGCGCGTAGCGCCGCGACGATCGGCAAACCGGAAGTTTTGAGTCATTTAGACAGTGGATTTTGTCTGAGCAATGAAGCATTCAGTTTGAGGGTCAATGTCAGTGTTATAGAGGGTGAGGTAAGGGAGTCTGTAGGAGGTACAAGAAGGGGGTTTCCGGTAAACATTGTATGTGTTAGACGCTAAAATGGAGAATAAAAGAAATTTCGAATTCTAGCGGTGACCTACATTTCGATCCCAAAAAAGATGGAAACCTTGTGTTGTTATATAGTATACTTTTCAAAGTTTATGAAACAAGCGCCTGTGATATCAACTGATTCTGAATTATTTAGTATCAGAAAATTCCATGCCTTTTAAATATGCAAAAAAAAATTCAAAATTGAAAAAAGAAATCTGTTGTTGTTCATTCTCCTTAAATGCTAGTGTTGCCAATAGTCCTTGGAATGCTTTTGGAAATATCATGATTTGATATGCCCCCTGTAGCTGCGGTCTTTAGAATACGCATCAGTGTACCAGTCCATCAAACTCTGGAAATGTCTATTAGATGGAAAAGAGAATTATTTGAAAAGAAATGAAGATAAATTACAATTTTCCATGTATTGTCTTTTGGGGATCAGCCTTAAATCAGTGTCTCATATAAAGGAAGGAATTTTGAGGAAAATATAATTTTTATAGATGCATAAATGGTACATCTGTATTGCTAACCTAAACCCCCCCCCCCACACACACACACACACACCCTTATACTTATTTTACAGACAGTTTTAGTTTAGATTCTTGCACTGATGGACTAATCAGTACCATGAGCAATTTAAGTATGTTTTTTCATTGACAGCTTTGCTTTAATACTTACTTCTTGACAAAAACCAGACTCCAGTGAGAATATTGTAATTGTTTTGCTTTTGAATAATGTTTGAGGCTGATGCATGAAAATTTGAATTTGAAGACTAACATGATATGCCTTGAGTTTGGCGTGCCATTTCTTTCAATTGTAAAGCAAAAATGCAGCATATATATGTATGACGGTGTAATACCAAAGGAGGTTTCATGTTCATTAACGTGGTGACTTGTTTTTCAGTTGGTGCCTCCTCTAGTGGTCGAGCGCGCTCAGACCCAACACACCAACATCACTCCCACCTCCATGTGCATTCCCACTCTGCCCACCACGGAGGTGGAAATCAGTACCCCACGATGGAGTGCGAGAGCCCCGGGGGGTCACAAGTGGGGAACACCGTAGGAGGAACACGGTCTCAGTACCAACAACAATCCTGGCCCCCAGAAGCCAGTCAAGGACAATCATCTGGTCACCATGGCAACAGTACTGCCTCATCTCATGTACTTATGTCTGGTCATAGACACCACTCCTCGCGACCCCATCACCACCACCCTGCGGTGTCTGCGCAGTCACCTCCGTCAGTTAACGCGCCCCCTAACATTGTGGGCCCTCCTCAGGGTGTTATACTGAGTGGGGCTGCATTGACCTCAGATCAGGTTGTGTATGGGACAAGGACAAGTTTCCCTGCCCCGGGCTTGTCGATGGAAATGGTCCAGCCTGGGCATCACTCGCATGCCAATATAGACCCTTCACTGAATATGCAATTACAGGGCTACCCCCAACAGTACGGACAATATACCCAACAGACCTGGCCAGGAGCAGGCTTTCCGTTTACATTGACTCCAAACAGTGGGGGGACAGAGCCCCCTCCTGGACATGCGCGGACAGTGACAGAACGATCGGACGATTCACCAATGGTGGGTGTAATTGTACAGCAAAGTCCAGTGGTGATTCATTGATGATGGTGATTCTCTGTGTCGTGTTTTCAGTTTTGCGTTCTGTTCTCAGGAGGGCCTAACACAAATGGATAGCATTATACAGAGAAGAGTTTTTCCAAAAACAGACCCGGAGAGAACAAGTAATCAGACAGAACTACAAAACCCCATTTGTAGTTTGCCCTCTCGTCGAGGGAAGCCATGACGACAGTCCGTGTGGTGTAGTGAACGGCGGAGGTCCGAGTAATGATAGCTTCGTGATCAGATTAAATATAGCGGCCATGTTCCCAGGGTTCAGTGAGCTTCAAATGTGATTCATTCAGCTAAAGCTTCACCATCAGTTCGCTATTAAACTGTATTGGAATGCAAATCAATAGTGTTTTACAGTCAGTTCCTTGTCAAAAATGTTTTATAAATTTTTCTGTGAAAAGAAAGAGTTTTTGTAGTAGACTGTTTTTCTTGAAAATTGTTTTAGTGAATATGAAAGTAGAATGAATAATAGAATTATCAGATGAAATAATGGTAAAATTTTCTTGTTGAAACCAAAGATTTCTTTTCATAGTACATAAATATGAATATTTAAAACATACACAGTAAAGAAATTGATAATGCTGATACTGTAACATATTATTTTGGTGCTTTGGAAGATTAACAGTTGATGAAATTATTTCTCTGTTTTCATTCCATGGAACAGTAACTGTTGTCAGTGTTCCTTGTAAACTGGTCCTCTTGTTAAGGAGTACTAGTATATGTGGGGCCCTGACCTTTATCCTAGTCATGTCGTTCGGCTTAGAGGCGTTACTCGCAGAATGCTGCTGATTGTTTGATGTTGAAAACACTTGATGGGTTTTTTTTTCTTGACAATGTGTATATAGTTCTATTGTGTACAGTCAGGTCAATTGTTAATATTTTGAAAAGAGAAGTGTTAAACATTTCTTATATCAAGGGGGAGAGAGAGAGAGGAAGAATGGGGATTCTTTGTCGCTCGTCCGGGTCAATAATTTATAATGTCGCGCTCTCGCATCTTGGAAGTTCTCTGTAGTTCATGTTGCATCTCTCGATGGCCCACGCGACTACAGTTTGATAAATTGACCAATTGTTGATTAGGATTTTGATTGGTTGTTATTGAGTACAGGGCTCAAATCTCACAATTTATTTACCTCATGAAGAAAAGTAGAGGGTCTGTTTGAAAAGGGTATTCTGTATAGTTATGTATTTGGATGGGGAGGGTTCCCAAGATGAAAAAGGAAATAATTAGTATATAATGTTGAACAGAGTGTTAAAACACATTAAAATGAGGCACAGGTGTTCCTGTGAACAGTCTGTTCTATTGAGCTGTGAAAAGTCCAGTGATTTGTAAATGTTTGAAGAGAAAAGTCTGTCCTTAAGCAGCATTTTGTTCGATATAAACTTTTTTTTGTATTGTTTCTTCACAAATATTGGTTCACGTTATTAAGTGAATTTGACATAATGTGGAGTTGTGCTTCTGGGTATGTGTAGGAAATGAGAGTATTTATTCTGAAAAGTGAAACCATGTATATTACAGAAGGTCCATGTTGTCAAGTTTTTGTTCAGTAAGTTTTATTTTTTTTAAATGAATACTTTTAGAATGATTACGGAGGTTGGAAAATTTTTAATTGAATTGTGCATTGTTGGATTTTTGTCATGCATGAAGAGATTTTAACTAGATTCCATGTTAAACTTTTAAACAGATTTTTTTTTTATTGGGGGGGAAAATCCATGGTCGTCACATAAAAATTCCATTCTTTTAAAAAAAAATTTTTGAGAAAGAAGAAAGTAATATAAGATATATATATTTTTTTTCTTTTTTAAGTTTGAAATGCTTAGAATTGACACTCTTAAGTATGGTAAGAGTACCTTTAACTCTTGTCAAAAATAACGATTTTGTTATCACCTATTAAAAAGCATAAAATGCCAAAAGAAACGGGAGATAATGACATGAACAAAATATATTATATGAATGAATACCATTAAATTGTCATGAATGAAAACTGTGTCTTGTTTTTATTGGATCCTGGTTTAGGGTCGAGTTGATGTGAATAGGGCATGGACTTGTTTTGAAATCTTTAGATTTAGATTTTTATTGTTTACAATGCTCCTCCACTTAAGGGTATGCTAAATGTCACCCAATATATTAGATCTATCAAGCCAGCTGACAATTCTTTGCTATGATAAACGAAAGTTCCGAGCCCTTGGTTGTATGTATTGGTACATAAAAGATTACTTCACACAGAAAATACCATGTTTAACAACAAAATGAGCATAAGAAGAAACCAGTACGAAAACTATTTAATTGTGTTTTAGGAATGGAACTTGTAATTTCGAAAAAAAATCTGCCTGTTAAAACGGAAGCGGCCTATACTAGCAGTAATCGTTCAATATAGGTAGAACGAAAAACATGGTGCGGAGTGCTTGTTTTGCATGAGTCGAAGAAGTTCTGTTTGGCTCACTTGATAAACTCAATAAATGACGTTCAGTTTTTTGCTGACCATTAGAAATACTCCAAGTGAGCATTGTAAACATTAAAAATGAAAATATAAAATCTAAACATTCTTAGCTCGAAACATTAAGTTTGACAATTTCCCTTAAAACATTTTCCAGACGGACTTTCCATTCCAACGCGCTCCATCCAAGTCTGCGGGTGTCAAGGGTCGTAATTTATATGTACTGCAAAAGCTCCAATAGAATCTACCGTGTATATCTATTGAAATACTGTTGAATGTTCTCGTCAGTTGATAAATAAATTGCAATTTTGAAATAAAGTGAAAGTATTGACTGACTATGCTTGCATACATCGATAATCAAGCGCATAAGCGTGGAGAGTTGCTGTTCATTTCGGAACTTTATCTGAGGAATTCCCAGCAGTTGTACTGAATCAATTCCCAGCAGTTGTACTGTATCAATTCCCAGCAGTTGTACTGTATCAACATTCATATTCATGAGATTAAATAATTATCAATTGGGAAAGAATGCAAACGTAAACAGAAATATATCTACGAAAAATACGTGTTCTAAGATTTCATAAACACGCTTTTATTTTGATTCATTCATGCAACGTGACATTTAACAGCCAAGCTATGTAGCTTACACGCATGTGCGAATTTTAAAAGAAATTCTGTACAATGTTTACGCCATTATTGCATTTTGGCGCCCCAACATTGGTGAAAAACGTACAGGGAAACCCTTAATTTTCACCGGTAAGGTATTGGTAGCAGACTGGTCAATATCGTGAAAAACTAGAAATACTGTGAGTAAAATTCACAAAGGATACCCCAGCCACCCACATATTACGCTCAATGTAGCTTGAACAAAGAAGATATGGCCCAGACACAAGCCCATGTTCAAAATACCCAAACTTTTATTTGACCTTAAGATCAAGGTTATACAGAGGTCATGCCACATGCCAAATATAATCCATATTAGAAAACGTATACCTTTGACCTTGAGGTCAAGGTCATATATATAGGTCATTAATGTATATGACACATCCTCTCATATTGATGCACCCATATGCTAGATTTGGTATGAAGTTATGGCCTGGACACAAATCTGCACACACAGACGGACAGACAAACAGAGTACATCTGTACATGCCACATCGTCTCGTGGTGATGCATAGATCTATGTGCTAAATACAGGATGCCTATGGCTAAGAAAGTCAAGGTTATACAGAAGTCATTAATGTACTTGACACATCCTCTCATGGCGATACACCCACATGCCAAATATAATCTATGTTAGAAAACATACCTTTGACCTTGAGGTCAAAGTTATATGTTGGTCACGAATGTATATGACACATCCTGTCATATTGATACACTCATATGCTAGATATGGTATGCCTACGTCAAAGAACAGAGAGGTTATGACCTGAACACGAATCTGAGTCTACATGACACATCGTCTCGTGGTGATGCATCTATGTGCTAAAATCAGGATGCCTATGGCTAAGAACAAAGACGTTATAGTCCGGACACGAATTCATGTTAAAAACTGATAATTTTGACCTTGAGGTCAAAGTCATGAATATACGCTACCCATGTGCCAAATATGGTAAACAAAGAAGTTATGGCCCGGGCACGAATTTGCACAGGCAGACATGCAGACAGAGTAATTCCTATATACCCCCCCCCCCCCCCCAACTTTGTTTGCGGGGGATATAAAGACACGGACCAATGAACATACCAGAGGTGGGATCAGTTTGCTTAGGAGGAGTAAGCATCCCTTGGCAGTTGACCCGTCACATCCACCGTGAGCCCTGCATCTTGACTAATTTGGGCAGGTGACTGTAACTAAGGGGCATGGACACGTTTTGAACTAAAAATGTTCAAAGGAGTAGGCCAACGAAAGGTGAAAATCGGCCCTGTAAAATGGTAAAAATTTAAGTGAAATTTCAACAAATCATTTTCAGCAAAAATGACAAGTCTATGTATGATAGTTTTTCAGGGCGGTAAACTGTTTGGAGTTTTGCATTGGTGTATCTTAAGTTCTAACGCCCCAAACATCACGAAATATCATGAAATACAAAAATTTGTTTAAAATCACCACATTTTTGTGATCTAATACGAAACTTCGATATAGAGCACAGGTCTGGACCAAAAAGATTGTATCAAAATTCGAACCTTCCTAGCATCATATTCATACTGACGAAAAATGAAATTGGTCCAAGCATGTGCATGCTCCATATATCGAATTTTCGTATTTCATCACAAAATATGGCAATTTAAAGCAAATTCTTGTATATTTTTTTTATATTCCATGATGTTTGGGGCGTTAGATCTCGGATACACCAATGCAAAATCCCAAATTTTTACCACCCTGATAAAATATTATACATAGACTATCATTTGTGCAGAAAACATTTAACTTTAATTTTGACCATTTCATAGGGCCGATTTTCACCCTTCGTGGACCACCTTTATTAGATTGCCAATTTTAATGTTTACAAT
>CAJDSM010043726.1:534-13556 GCA_903981925.1 Ostrea lurida
CAGTGATCAAATCTCACAAGTCCCAATAAAGAATGCAAAACAAGAGTTGTGCCAATCAGGGCTCCTGGACACACCCAAGGTGTAACGCAAATAGAAATTCATTGGGAAGAAAATCTTAATTTATTTGAATACTAGTTACTAACTCTTTTTTTGAAATTAAGTAAATCGGCAAATTCGAAACTTAAACAAGGCAACGCAAGCGTAGCATACCCTCGCAACACAACATTTTAAAACATTACTATGCTTCCTGTTAGCTTCTCCCTATATAATCACTATTGCACCATTTTCGCATTGTGTCCTAAAATTTATACAGCAACCGTGCACTATGCCGAAATAGTACTATTGTACTATGCCGAAATACGTGAAGAAAAAAAATTGCATTACCGCCGACGCGGGGAGTTGAACTCAAGACGTCGCAATTGGAAGTCCGGAGCGTTACCGACTGAGCTTAGCAGGCCTATAAGCTTTCCGTTGTTAATTATTATTATATAGTTAACATTGGCCTCAAGTTCTAAATACCCATGTGTACGAGTTTAAAACTCACTCTTTATTGTAATGATGGAAAATTGTAAAGCATTCTGTAGATTATTACTCTGAAAAACAATATAGATTGGCCTATATCGCCGTAAAAGTTCTCAATATTGATTAGTAAGCAACCGACGTCATTGGAAACGTTTGTGACATCAATGTGATGTCATTCGTCTGAAAAAGCTCTAAAACAAAACATTTGGCCTAGTAGCATAATCAGTTTGGGACTGACGAACCAGCTTTATTTAGGGACCAACATCACTAAATATGCGATGACTTTCAGTATAAACTGCGCGGCGATTCGGTGAGAGACAAGTGGAAGCCTATCAATGTTTTAAAATACTCAAAACTGGACTTCGCCAAACTACTCAAAATGGTGGTGTGTTTTATGCACATTATGGACACCCAGCATAATAATAATAAATGCCAAAATATAGTCGCGGTTTTAACGCATAGTCCACTCGCCTTCGGCTCGTGGACATGCGTCTAAACCCTGACTACTATTCTGATAGTACACTCAAAATGTAACATTATTTATCAATAGTCATAGTGACCTTGATATTTGACCTTGAAAAATAAAAAGGGTTAATCCTCTATCCATGGGCAGTATTTGTGAGAGGCTTGATGATCCTCTTGTCACATGTTTACCGAGGTCAGCCCAAAAAAGGTTGAATAAATTTGGTTTTCAACAATTATTTAATACAAATGGAGATAAACAATGCCATTGCTTTCTGTATCCTGATAGATGGTACAATTGGTCCTCCCTCGTGTGTTCATATCACGCAGAGTTGGGTCGGGATCCTTCCCAGCAACAGCTATGTGCAAGGACCAATGGTCTCCTTATACACAAAATGTCACTGTCAACAATACTCAGTCACTGTAGGACCTGTATACGAAAAATGTACATTTAATACACAATGCACATTTAGCACTGGTGGCTATACACACACATCCATGTACTTAGATAGTTTCATGCTAGAAACATAATAATACTCATAACGGTACTTGATACTCGTTAATCTCAGAATTTACAAAGTCTAATTTACAGACTCGACAACGTCATTTGTAGAAAAAACGAATACTCAAGGACTATAACTGAACACTAACTATACAGGTATCTACATATAGAACATGAGCAGTATTTACAGAAATGTACAATTGAAGCATAAGCATAAGGGACTCCGTAGATAAAGGTTTTAGAACCAAAAACCCTCCAATTGTGACTTATAGTAGAAATAATAGATAAATGCTTACCTCAGAGAAGCTGGACCGATACTCTTGTCCAACAAATCGCCTTAATGTGTGTCATATTGGTACAAATAATTTCGAAGATGCAAGTTACTGTACTCGAGAGAAAGAAGTATAAAAGCATCCTTCTCTAAGGGCTGCCACGTCCAAACTAAACTGCACGGACTGGCGAAAATCAAGGTCTAATGAAGTGAGGTATTCAAAGGGGCATTCAAATCCGTATATACATGAGGCTCCCCACAGGGTAAAATAAAATGCAACGAACGAGCCCAATCATAAAACAATCTCGAATTGAAGAATTTTAATGTGACATCTCTGATGAATCATGTGTTTTTTATCTTGTTCACAAGATATTGAGACAGTCAATAGTGACATTGATCTTGGACCTTGAAAATCAAGAGAATATCCACTCTCCATGGGAAATATTTGTGGAAGATTTGATGATTCTCTGATACATGCTGTTCTTTTTTCCTGTTCTCAAGGTTTTTTTGACAATAGTCAATAATGACCTTGTCCATTGACTTTGAAAATCAATAGGGTTCATCCTTTCTCCATGGTCAACATTTGTGTAGGGTTTAATGAATCTCCGATGATTGGTGTGTCCTCTATCTTATTCACATGAACTTTAGTTAATAGTCAACAGTGGCCTTGAACTTTGACCCCTGACCTTGAAAATCAAAAGGATTCATTTTCTCTTAATGGGTAACATATCTGATGGGTTTGATAATTCTCTGATGAATGATGTTTGCTGTATGTTGCACACAAGGATTTTTAGCAATAGTCAATAGCGACCTTGACCTTTGACCTTGACCTTAAACAATCAATAGGGTTCATTTTCTCTCCATGTGCAATATTTGTGGAAGGTTAGATGATTCTTTGATGAATCGTGTGTCCTCTATTTTGTTCACAAGAATTTTGTCAAAAGTCAATAGTGATCTTGACCTTTTACCCTTGGCCTTGAAAATCAATAAGGTGTATCCTCTCTCGATGGGTAACATTTTTGGAAGGTTTGATGTTTCTCTAATGAAAGCTGTATCCACTACCTTGTTCACAAGAATTTCAGTCAATAGGGGAACAGTTATGGAAGGTGGTGAGATTTTGATGAATGTCCTCGTTTGTTCACAAGGTTCCGGACACCACACACACACCACACACCACACCACACACACACAATGTAATAACCAAAATACTTGGAACCTTTACATTTCCCTTCTTATGCTTTAGTTTAGGAATGGTACTTTATACTGGGAATTCTCATTTGTGTTTCCCGGATCTCGTTGACATGAAGTCCACTCGAACATCAATCTGAAATTTATAGGTAGCTACAGTAAATCCGAATATGGGACATAATCAACTTTGGATAATTTATTCTGAAGATGTCTTTTTGCCATGAGAAAAAACAAATATATATGTCATTGTAACATGGTGAACAATCTTAGTCGATTTGTATTTATGGTAAGAGGAGAAGTGAAGAATATAAAATGGCTAAGTAACAATGTATTAATAATACTAGGCCTTCTAATCAAGTTGCCTTGGCTGTGTGTTGCAGTGTAAAGATGAGGACGCCATTGGAAATGTTCTTTCCATTTTTCGTCAGTTTGGTACATACAGTAAATAAGAAGGAAAGTGGTGATAGTCAACAATATAAAATGGCGAAGTAACAAGTATCAAACGTAATCATAGTCCAAAAAAACATATACAAAATCGAGTGTAGGGCAACACGGACCTTCGACGAAAGCGGGAAGCAGGATCAGGTGCCATGGAGGAGTAAGGCATCCTCTGCTGACCGGTCACACCCGCCGTGAGCCTGTTAGTCGAAACAAAGATAAACGGGTTACCCGTCGTCAAATCTAGTATGAAAATGACAGTCTAACAAAAGGGTATGAACAAAATCAGTCAAACATATATTAGTGGATAATTTGTAATCGCAAACAAAGGTCATTATAGCGACGTTAGAATTTGCGAAAATGATGACTTAAATAGAAATCTTGTTATAACTCTGCAACATCAACTTTTTGGTTAGTAGTTTGGCCTCGCTTTAAAAAATCATCATACGCATGGCATGCCCTTGCGTATCGAATCAACTGAGAGACATACACACCATAAGCAGGTGATAGTGGTACATTACTACACAAAAAAAGAAAAGTTGACAATTGCAAAGTCAAAGTCTATCACGTTTTATCATATAATGTAGTTGTCAGTCTGCCATTAGAGTCAATATTATAAGTAAAAATTCCAAAATATGAAGCACATCTGTCAGATGTAAAGGCAAAGATAACGAACAGTGATCAATCTCGTAAGTCTTAAATATAATACAAAACAAGGGTTGGGCAATCACGGACCCCTGGACACACCAGAGGTGGGATCAGGTGCCTAGGAGGAGTAAGCATCCCCTGTTGACCGGTCACCACCGCCTGAAAAATAATTAAATATCGGGAATCTTGCAAAACTTCATCTGCGCGTCTGTTCCATTCTCAGAGACAATAGTGGTTTCAGAATAAATACAATAAAATAAAGGTTTAAACTCTATTAACATAGTAAAACTAAATGCTTACCTGGTTTCAACCACTCTCTGGTTTGCATGGTCAAAAAATTATCCATGGCTACAATGAATGATTTTGGATATCGTTGTACACGATAAAACATCATTTGCTACTTTATACTACTTTGATAAAATTATTGATTATTTGAAATATGTATCAATATAACGGGATTTACAATACAATATGCCGAATTAAATCTATCAACGATCAATATATCTAGTATCTACAGCATTTACTACAAACGAGCAATAGAAGCATGGCAGAATTTAAATGTTGATCCACATTGGATTTTTTTATTCCGATATGGATCTCTCCCCGATGTGACGTCACAGCGATTTTGCCCTTGAACTCGACTATTTCAAAAATACGCTTAGGTGTGATTAGGATTTTTTTTTCGTTTGTTTGTTTGTTTGGCTTTTCTTTTGTTTGCTAATATTTTTATAAATTCAATCAGTATCATCGTCAAATTTTCAGGAATTTTTTTTTATTTGAATAGATGTTTATTTTATCAAAAAATCACATTCTATTGCATAAACACTTTATACTTTTATTTGTGTATTCGTTAATCTTGATCAACTATCAAATACATAACGAACTTATTACATTCAGGGTTTTTTATATTGTTTTTTTTGTGTTTTGGTTTTCATTTGTTTTGTTTGTTATTTTTTAAAATTTAATTTTTATTTTTGTTTTTTATTCTTTTTATCTTTTTTTTTGAAAAACCACTTGAAGTGCAAGTACAACTACCAAATGAGGAGTTCGTACAAAATATATTTACCATGATCTTGTAATAATGAGCCTTACAGACAAAGAGAATATTGTTACAAGCTTTGCCAGCTGAAACCAAAAAATATTTCCCCATGTAACCTAGCTAATTATTTGATTACTTTTGGTTTATAAATTTTTAAATTCCATAGGAAAAATCTCTACAATTAGAGATCGATATTGGAAATAGGTAAAAAAAAAATACATTTAAACAATTGCCTATCTAAATATATTGTATATTGCGATTCAATCAATTAGTGTGTCTTGAGAAAATAATTTTGTGGACATGTGAAAAGCTTATGTAGGTATTATTAAATCTTTGCATTGCTTTGTTTCTACATAATTTGAAATGTATTCATAACTTTAGTCTATTGTTTGGTACGTCGACAAAAATTGATATTAACCGAAGCTGACAAAATCTTAGAATACCTATCCAATATAGCATTAATTTGATGTAATTCTATAGTGTGTATAGTTCATAGAAAATCTAGTGATTTATCCAATATAGCATTAGTTTGATATAAATTCATAGCGTGTATAATTCATAGAGAATATAATGAATATAACCTTTAATGTATCTTGTGAATTGTCATTCATTAAATGTGAAGACATATTTTGTACGTTGGAATTACAGTGGCCAGATGCCTGAAATAAGTTGACTTTCGTTTCGTAAGCTTTGAATATATCGAAAGTGATGGAAAGTTTGCATGAAATTATAATTATTCTGTTTTGCGGGAGATATTTTGGTTTTGTTCATACTGTTCTTGACTTTTAGATAACTACCTTGTTCATTGGAATTAAGGAAACACTTTGTAATCAGTCGTGACACAACGACGCCAGATATTCATTCCAGGACCGATTATGGCACAACACGTAGATTGCGGTATGGTACCTTTACAGATGAATGGATGTCGAGACGTTAAGGTTTGTCTAGAAAGATGAATTGCACATGCCTAAATATGATATATGATTAACAAAAAGTTGCAAATTGTTCGTGTATAATCAAATGACGTTTTGCACAAGAAGAAGTCATAACTAACACACCAAAAATCTGAAACAAGCCAATGGACGTATTTTCGAAACATGAAGCTTTAATAAATATAGCGCTGATTCGTTAGAATGCATATACAGCTTTAAAATATATAGAATGTAGCAAAGATAACGAACAGTGATCAATCTCATAGTCCTAATAGATACCAAAAACAAGAGTTGGGCAATCACGGACCCCTGACACACACAGAGGTGGGATCAGGTGCCTGGAGGAGTAAGCATCCCTGTGACCGCTCACACCCGCCGTATGAGCCTTAGTCTTTGATCAGGTAAACGGAAACAATCGGTAGTCAAATCAGTGGGTGAATAACGGCCTCTTAACAATGGCTATGAAACAAATCAGAGCAGCATTTGGACTCAATGATAGGTCATATTGGTCAAACTAATTGTTATAACGACCATAAATTTACGCAATGCTGCCTTTAAATCTTGATGTTGAAAACCCCTGCAAACAACAGCTTGTCTGTAAGTAGCATGCCTCGATTCAAAAATGATCGATACACAGAACAAGCTCTTTGCGTATCGAATAAGTTGAGAGACATACAACATCCATATCCAGGTGGATGATGCGAATATTGCTTACATAATATGGGGAGGTGACGATGGAGAAGCTGAAATCTTCCCCGTTTGTCATAAAGTTGGTAGTAAGTTTGCCGTTAATGTCAATGTTCAATAAATATGCAAGAAGACATGGAATACTCTGTGGTGTCCTTATTTCTAGTTCATTGGGATATATTGAATCGACATATGAATGGAAATCATTATTAATTTGATAGATAAAAACATCGTCAATTATATCGAAATGTGACTTAAAGGTCACCGCTTAGAAGTTCGGGTGTCAGTGATGTTAATTTTGTAATATAGGCTAAAATCATAAAAAACCCTCAAGTCGGAAAAAATGGTTGATTTTATTCAGGATTTTGTCTAATACATTCTAACTGTTTTTCAAAAAAAATTGTAAATAGATTGAAAAATTTATAAGATGTAATGTGAATATAATAATGGCGAGTAACAATGTATTAAACGTATCATAGTCCGTAGAATTTGCGAAATTGATGACTTTAAAACAGATTAGTTTATAACCCTGCAATATAACTTTTTTGTTAGTAGTTGGCCTTGCTTTTAAAAGTCGCCATAAACGCATAAGAATGCTCTCTTACGATCGATATCAACAATGTGCGATATTTCTGAAAATAAAAATACATTAAAAGGAATTATTTGATTTTAAAAGCAGTGGAGAGAGAGAGAGACGAGAAGAGAGAGAGAGAGAATAGAGAGAGAGAGAGAGAGAGAGAGAGAGAGAGAGAGAAAGGGAGAGAGGAGGAGAGAGAGAGGCAGAGAGAGAGCATGAGAGAGATACCTGCAACAATAGTGAATCAGCGTATCTTCGTTGTATTGTCACTAGGTAATAGTCCCCAGCACTGTTGTTGTTATTGAAGTTTTCGTCGTCCCAAATATGCTCCCATTCTCGAAAACCTTATCAGAAAATTAATATTTACATTTTTGACTTACGAGATGATTCAATTGTTCGTTATATTTGGCCTTTTTCCACCTCAGATACATCAGCCGAGGAGAGGATATCTAATTTTGCATGTGAACACGGCCATCACTTATTGTGCAAATGAAAATGAATATAAGGCCCTTTGATTTACCTATAATAAATCAATCGTTAATTCGTTTCAGGGCTATAGTGAATAAGAGTAAAGGCCAAAGATAACGAACAGTGATCAATCTCCGTACAGTCTCAAATGTAAAGGGCAAAGATAACGAACAGTGATCAATCTGTAAGTTCCTAAATAGAATACAAAAACACAAAGAGTTGGGCAATCAACGGACCTCTGGTCATCCACACCAGACATGGATCATGAAGCGTCCCCTTGTTGGATCGGTCTACACCCACTGTGAGCCCATTAGTCGGAACAGTCCGTAGTCCAATTCAGTGTGTGGAAACAACGGCTTAACACATGGCTATTGAAACACATTCAGTACAGCATTTGATTTCAATGGATAGATCATATTGTAATACTAATGATATAAACGACCATAGAATTATACGAATCGCTGCCTTGTAACCGTGACTTGTTGAAAAACCCTGCAATCACAACTTGTGTTCTGAAGTAGCTTGCCTCGATTACAAAAAATCTGATCTATACGCAGAACAAGCTCTTGTGTATCGAATAAGTGAGAGACATACACACCTATGCAGTGTGATAATGGAATATTGACCTACATAATATGGGAAGTTGACAAGGAGAAGCTAAAAATCGTCCCCGTTTGTCATTAAAGTTTGTGTAGTTAGTTGGCCGGATAATGTCAATGTTCAATGAATATCCAACTGACGAAGCAGACATGGACATTTGTGGGTGTCCTTTATTTTCTAGTTCGTTGGGATACATTGAATCGATTATAATGAATGGTAAATCATTATTATTGATAGCAATTAAAACATCGTCAATATATCGAAATGTTTGAATTAAAGGCCACCGCAAGAGGATTTTCTTCTTTTCATTATAGAAGGTTTTTGAAAAATTCTGTCTCATGAAGAATATAAAAATAGGTCAGCTAATAGAGGAGGCACAATTAGTGCCCATTGGATTCCAACAGACTGGCTGCGAAAACTGTCTAATTAAAATACTAAAAATCAAGATGTGTGGATAAACGCAGACCCCAGGATACACCACTAGGTTAATTGAGGTGCCTATGGAGGAAGTTGCATTTCCTGTGACCGACCACACCCACCATGAAGCCCATAGTCCTTTGATCAGTTTAAATCGGAAACAATCCGTGTCAAATCAGTGGGTGAATAACGGCTTAGCAAATGGCTTTGAAACATGCATTTGTAGTTTTTGTCTAAGATATTTGCTTTATTTGTAAATGTCACATTTGCTCTATAGCATATATACCTCCTGGACATGTGTTTCCGTGCCCATGATTACAATAATTTCCGAAGGCCAAATTTCCCTCACTGCCAAGATTTCTCGGGACCCTCGTACCTAGTTAGGGAGAAATTAAAATTGCTGGGTTGAATGCTCCGAATGCCTTGAAAGAGTAAGTAAAATATGAGATTTTAACTTCATGTATCATGGAATATCAACTGTGGTCGATTCACAGCAAAATGAATAGTGTCATCAAATAAGAAATAATTTCTGTAGCAAAATAAGCTGAATCATGGACTTTGGCATTGTTGTGAACAAACCCAATGAATAGTAGACAGAATCCTTTTCACAAAGAACAGGCATGGATGAGTTAGGTACTAGTTTGCTATAATATTTTACAAATTATTTGAATGAAAAATGTCAGAATTTTATAAATTACTTTCATGTACTGAAGATTCAGCGCCTTTATGGATTTACAAAAGATAACAAAATAAATGGTTTGTATCAAGTTAATTTGATGAAAATATTGCGTATGATTATAATAAGAAAACTTCCTAATATTTAGTAGTTGAAAACAATCCAAAACAGGGTTTTTAGGACAATGATTGCACCCTTGACTTTAATTAGTGAAGTTGGTTTACCAAAGAGGTGGTGTCCAGGAATGTATCTTTTTTTGTTGTTATTGTTTTCATTGTCCTGGCAATCGCCAATCCCCTCCAGCCACGATTGGGACATCCAGTAATCTGAGTTTTATCAAAGTATTAGGTTCCTCCTGGCCAGCTGACATAAACAAAAACATACAAGAAAAGAATTAGCTACATTGTACAAGTATAAAAGAATTATCAAAATTAAATATACTTAAATTTTACTTGTAAACCCGCAATTTTGTTTTGACTTTACATTTTTTGATCGATAAAAGAATGTTTGCCTTTAAAGCCCGCTATAATGGAGACCGTTCTAATTATGACATCACGATGCGTTTGAGGGTTTTTTTTCTTTCAGTTTGTGCTACGGGCAATACTTTAATTATCAAATTTAGAATTGTCATCAATGACAAACGAAGGGCATTTTATCAAATTAACCATTATATCGAAATGAAAGCAATTTTAATCCATTTTAAACGATGTAAAAGTAAGTTGATGGAAGATTTGCAAGAAGTGGATAACCCTGACTTTTCATTGAAGATAGACCCATGCGTTCGAGCAAGTAACAGTTTTGTATAAAGTACATGTATTTGTAATAATCAACAATAATTGAACAACATAGAATTGTATGAATTCGTATCCCTTCTTCAGGAGAGTAAAATTTCCATAATAATGAAATGAAAATACATGAATTAAAACTAAAGAAAATCTATAGAAATCCGACTTTTTACTGACTTTTTTTTTTTTTTTATTTCCATCACTTTCCTGTCGGATATTTCAGTTAATATAGTTAAGACTGTGTGTATGTTTTGCTGCTTTTAGTATAAAATGGCGAAGTAACAAAGTATGAAACGTAATCATAGTCCAAAAACACATACAAAATCGAGTGTTAGGGCAACACGGACCTTCGACGAAAGCGAAGGCAGGATCAGGTGCCATGGAGAGTAAGCATCCTCTGCTGACCGGTCACACCCGCCGTGAGCCTGTAGTCGAAACAAAGTAAACGGGGTTACCCGTCGTCAAATCTAGTATGAAAATGACAGTCTAACAAATGGTATGAAACAAATCAGTCAACATATGACTTAGTGATACTTTGTAATCGCAAACAAGGTCATTAAAGCGACCGTAGAATTTGCGAAATGATGACTTTAAACAGATTCGTTATAACCCTGCAACATCAACTTTTTTGTTAGTAGTTGGCCTCGCTTTAAAAAAATCATCATACGCATGGCATGCCCTTGCGTATCGAATCAACTGAGAGACATAACACACCATAAGCAGGTTATAGTGGTACATTACTACACAAAAAAGGAAAGTTGACAATTGCAAAGTCAAAGTCATCACGTTTATCATATAGTGTAGTTGTCAGTCTGCCATTAGTAACAGAGAATACCTAAAAATGATATCACAGAACATTAACTATTATTGGTGTCGCTTCCGCCTTTACACTCACGAATTTTAAAAACATTTGGAAGCAGCATATGACGAGCGCATTATAAAACGCTTCAAAATATAGAAACGTTTGAAAACTTACAACATCTACCCACTCAGTCACGAGCAAAACAGTCCATTGCGAATGGCAATAGTCCTTTGGAGTATAATATACATTTATTGTACGGGAGGTAAGGGAATTTGAAGATCTATTGAGCCTTAAAAAATCATATAAGGCAACGCACAAGAGAATATGATTTTCTAGACGGATTTTAAGCATTAATCCCCCGAACTATTGTGCACTAAATTGTTTATTATACCTAATCAAAGCAGGCTAAACGGTTGGTTTTTCTAATGAGGATATTCGGTTAAACAACAAATTGTCACTGAGGGAAAATCTTAAATTAAATAATTTGTTGTAGCATTAATTCAATTTTGCAGAATTGTAGAATGAATATCAAAAGTGAGCTGCCATCTGCAAACAAGTATCACAAACATCAAAGTACTGCAAGCATTGATAGCCGGGTACTGTATTAAAGAAAACAAAACGTATCATTTCAAACCAAAAGAGAGGTTTGTTCAAATCCTTTTCGTGCTTTTCAATACAAAATCTTGCCTATAGGGTCAACTGATAATGCTTTTGATACATTTTTAATGAATCGTTATTGACTATAAACTATTCAGATGTACCTGTATTCCCTTTTTCTCCAGGTTATTCATGCCCCCTTTGAAGTTCCTTTTTGTTTTTGTTTTTCTGCAGCTGTGAATCATACATCCCGGAAACTTTGATGTATAGAAGCAGAGAGCTTGACTGGTTGATTGTTTCTAAAGATTTTTTGTCTCTAAAATGCTTTTAATACAGAAGTGTGCTAGAACTCTGAATTGTATTTAAACCACGTATCGCTATATGTCAATAAGGAAAAATTTAAACATGACTAGACAAATATCATTTAACGACTGGACCATGCGACCAATCGCTTTGTGTTTTATTTTATTTATTTGTAACATATCAGTAAGGAATTTGATATTATGTATAAATTATTTGTTGAAAGTTTATAACACACACTTTTTTTTTCCTTTAGTAAATTTATAACTTTTCGTATACAAAAAGGCGAAGCTAACATTGTGTCAAACGGTAATCACAATCCAAAAAAAACATATACAAAATAGAGTGTAGGGCAACACGGACCTCCGACAAAAGCGAAGGTAGGATCAGGTGCCATGGAGGAGTAAGCATCTCTGCTGATCGTACACCCGCCGTGAGCCCCTAGTCGAAATAAAGTAAACGGAATTACCCGTAGTCAAATCTAGTAGGAAAATGACCGTCTAACGTCTAAGTCTAACGTATTTGAAACTAGTTTGTTCAATACAACCCGTAATTTGGCCAACTGTCGTCAGCGCATTTAATATCAATTTTATGCCGTTCTTTTTTGCTCGGTTTTGACAAATTTAGTTAGACAATGCCAGTTTATTTTGGCAAATTGCATTATATTGCTGTTAACGACTTGTATCTCAACTAAGCGACAAAGGTATTTCGTTATTATCATTATACACTTATTCAATGTGCTAATGCTGGCAAGGAAACTGGCAATTTCAGTTCAATTTTAAACTAAAAGGTTGCCTCGGTTCTGTTTTGATACAATGTCATTCCATTAAATGCTTACTTCAGCTGACCGTACATTTAAAAATACATACCTGCTGAGATAGTCGATACAAAAACAGAGTAAAAGAACTGCATTCCAGACAGAGAAAACACCCATCTTCAGAGATAACGCTGCTTAAAAAGGATGGATCTAATTCGAATAGACACTAGTAGATTTTATTGGAATCTGATTGAGGACAGTGATATTTTGCCTTTTATAAGGTCCGTCAACATTGGTTCTATTGTTGTGCCTTAAAGATTAATTTTTTTCGGATAGTATATTCCTATTTTAGTG
>CAJDSM010043726.1:18682-29128 GCA_903981925.1 Ostrea lurida
AACTAGATTCCTATACGAAAGTTATAATTACTAAAGGATGTGTTATAAAAACTTCAAACAAATAATTTATACATATATTAAAATTCCTTACTGATATGTTACAAAATAAATAAAATAAAACACAAAGCGATTGGTCGCATGGTCCAGTCGTTAAATGAAATTTGTCTAGTCATTGTTAATTTTCCTTATTGACATATAGCGATACGTGGTTTAAATACAATTCAGAGTTCTGCACACTTCTGTATTAAAGACAAGAAAAGCATTTTAGAACAAAAATCTTAGAAAATCAACAGTCAAGTCTCTCTCTTCTATACATCAAAGTTCCAGGGATGTATGATTCACAGCTGAGAAAAACAAAAACAAAAAGGAAATTCAAAGGGGCAATGAATTAACCTGGAGAAAAAGGGAATACAGGTACAGTAATAGTTATAGTCAATTACTGATTCATAAAAATGTATCAAAGCATTATCAGTTGACCCTAAGGCAAGATTTGTATTGAAAAACACGAAAAGGATTTGAACAAACCTCTTCTTTGTTGAAATGTAACGTTTGTTTTCTTTAATACAGTACCCGGCTATCAATGCTTGCAGTACTTTGATGTTTGTGATTACTTGTGCAGATGGCAGCTCAACTTTATATTCATCTACAATTCTGCAAATTGAATTAATGCTACAACAATATTAAATTTTAAGATTCCCTCAGTGACAATTTTTGTTTAACCGAATATCCCCATTAGAAAAACAACCGTTTAGCTGCTTTATAGGTAAATAAACAATTTAGTGCACAATAGTTCGGGGGATTTTGATTAAAATCCGTCTAGAAAATCATATTCTCTCTGTGCGTTGCCTATATGATTTTTAAGGCTAATAGATCTTCAAATTCCCTTACCCTAATAAAGAATATTATACCCAAAGACTATTGCCATTCGCAAATGGACTGATTGCTCGTGACTGAGTCGGTAATGTTGTAAGTTTTCAAACGTTTCTAATTTTGAAGCGTTTTAATGCGCTCGTCAATGCTGCTTCCAAATGTATTTTAAAATTCGTGAGTCCAACCTGTGTTTAAAGCGAAGTGGACATCTAATATAAATCAAATACGATACCAATTTTGATGCACCAAATGCCGCATTTCGACAAATGAT
The DNA here is from genome assembly GCA_903981925.1 of Ostrea lurida. Classification (NCBI taxonomy): domain Eukaryota; kingdom Metazoa; phylum Mollusca; class Bivalvia; order Ostreida; family Ostreidae; genus Ostrea; species Ostrea lurida. Next base: position 19,824 of record CAJDSM010043726.1, read on the forward strand.
GTCTCTTCAGTGATGCTCAAAAAAAAAATGTTGGAAATCCCAAAACATGAAATTAAAACTTTAAAAATGTGACAACAATATAGTGCCAAAGGCTGGAGCCAAATACTTCGAAAGAATCAGAGCTATGCCCGAGGGAGATAATTCCTTAATTTGATGACATTCTTAATTTTACCACTGCAATTCCATATCCCGTATTTAAGCTAGTAACAGCAACTGGGCTGTAGAGACCCTCGGGGACTAACAATCCACAGCAGACGGCTCGACCCAGGGGTCATAATATAAATCAAATACGAATACCCGATTTTGATGCCCCAGATGCGCATTTCGAAAACATAATGTCTCTTCAGGATAGCTCCAAACCAAAATGTTGGAAATCCGAAACATGAAATTAAAACTTAAAAAAGTGAACAATGTAGCTGCCAAAGTTGGAGCCAATAGTTAATTTCTGTGCGATATCATTATTTAGTATAATCTCTGTTATCTATAAAAGCAGCAACACATATAATATAAATCATATACGGTACCCAATTTTATGCACAAGATGCGCATTTCGACAAATTATGCTCTCTTCAGTGATGCTCAAACCGAAAATGTTGAAAAATCCGAAACCATGAAAGTAAAACTCTGTAAAAGTGATCAATGATGTCCAAGATTGGGGTCAAAACTTCCGAAAGATCAGAGCTAGCCTTAGGGAAGACTTAATCCCTTAATTTTATATATGAGAATTCTAATTTATCACTGCAATTAAAACATATCCGTATTCTCAACTTAGAACATAGTACATAGCAAACTGGGTTTAGAGACGCCTCGGGGAGCTTAACAGTCCACCAGCAGAGGCCTAAGACCCAGCTTATAATATAAATCAGATACGCTACAATTTGTTATGCACCAATGCGCATTTCGACCAAGTTATGTCTCTTCAGTGATGATCATAACCAAATGTTGAAAAATCCGAAACCATGAAAGTAAAACTCTGTAAAATGATCAATATAGTTTGCCAAAAAGCCCATTGGGGCCAACCAACTTCGAAGGATCAAGCTATCCTGAGGTAGATAATCCTTAATTTTATATGAATTCATTTTTACTACGGCAATTAATACATATCCATTTCAGCTACGTAAACAGTCTTACATATTAACTGAAATTATGCCGACAGGAAAAATGATGCAAATAAAAATAAAAGAACAGTCAGTACAAAAGTCTGATTTCTATAGATTTCTTTATTTAATTCAGGTATGTCATTTTCTATCTATTGCGAAAATATTTACTCTCCTGAAGAAGATCGAGATTTCCATACAATTCTTGTTTCATTTTTTGATTATTAAAATACATGTACTTTATATCATAACTTAATGCTTCGAAACCATGCGGTCATCTTCATGATAAGTCAGGGTTATCCACTTCCTGCAAAATCTGTCCTCAACTTACTTTACATCGTTTAAAATGGATTAAAAATACTTTTCATTGTCGATATAATGTTAATTTGATAAAATGCCTTCGTTGTCATTTGATGACTTCTAATTTGATAATCTAAATATTGCCGTAGCAACAAAATGAAGAAAAAAAAAACACTTCAAACGCATCGTTGATGTCATAATAAACGGTCCATATAGCGGGCTTTAAAGCAAACATTCTTTATACGATCAAAAAATGTTGCTAAAGTCAAAAAAGAATTGCGTTTACAAGTAAAAATTAAGTTTATTTAATTTTGATAATCTTTATACTTGTACACATGTAAGCTATCTTTTCTTTACTGTATTTTGTTTAGTTCAGCTGGCCAGGAGAACTATACTTTGATAAACCAGATACGGATGTCCACAATCGTGGCTGGAGGGTGATGGCATTCCAGGACAATTGAAAACATAACCAACCAAAAACAAGATACATCCTGGACACCCACCTCTTTGGTAAACAACTTCCTCTAATAAAAAGTCAAAGGGTGCAAGTCATTGTCCTAAAAACCCTGTTTTGGACTTGTTTTCAAACATACTATAATATAGGAAGTCTTCTTAATAATCAAGCAATATGCTTTCATCAAAATTGTAACTTGATACAAACATTTATTTTTGTTATCTTGACAATCCATAAGCGCGAATCTTCAGTACATGAAGTAAATGTTAATAGCAAAGTTACTGACATTTTCATTCAAATAATTTGTAACAATATTTAGAAACTATACCTAATCATCCATGCCTGTTTTGTGAAGGATTATGTCTTACTATTCATTGAGGTTGTTTCCACAACATGCAAAGGTCCTCCCATTGGAATCCTCAGCTTAATTTTGCTAAGAAATTATATTCTTATTTGATGTACACAATTCATTTTGCTTACTTGTGAAATCGACCAACAGTTGAATTATTCCTGATAACATGAAGTAAAAATCTCATGATTATACTTACTCTTCAGGCATTCCGGGAGCATCACCCAGCATAATTTTCTTCTCCTACTGTACGAGGGTTCCGAGAAATCTTGGAAGTGAGGGAAATTGGCCTCCGGAAAATTATTGTATCATGGGCACGGAAACACATGTCCATGGAGGTAATATCTATAGAGCCAATGTGACATTTCAACAATTTAATGCAAAAAATGTCACATACTTCTATAATTTACCTCCTCAGGACATGTGTTTCCCGTGCCTCATGATACAATAATTTCCGGAGGGCCAATTCCCTCACTGCCAAGATTCTCGGTGGAACCCTCGTACAGTAGGAGAAATTAAAATTGCTGGGTGAATGCTCCGGAATGCCTGAAAGTAAAAATATCGAGATTTTTAACTTCATTGTATCATGGAATATCAACTGTGGTCGATTCACAGCAGAAAAATGAATAGTGTACATCAAATAAGAATTATTTCTGTAGCAAAAATAAGCTGACTCATGGACTTTGGCATGTTGTGAAAACAACCCAATGAATAGTAAGACAGAATCCTTCAACAAGAACAGCATTGGGATTGTTAGTACTAGTGCTAAATATTTTACAAATTATTTGAATGAAAATGTCAGAATTTATTAACATTACTTTCATGTACTGAAGATTCAGGCGCTTATGGATTACAAAAGATAACAAAATAAATGGTTTGTATCAAGTTACAATTTTGATGGAAAATATTGCGTTATATTATTAAGAAAACTTCCTAATATTTAGTAGTTGAAAACAATTCAAACAGGGGTTTAGGACAATGATTCACCCTTTGACTTTTTTATAGTGAAGTTGTTTACCAAAGAGGTGGTGTCCAGGAATGTATCTTGTTTTTGTGTTATTGTTTTCATTGTCCTGGAATCGCCATCCCTCCAGCCACGATTGTGGACATCCAGTATCTGGTTTTATCAAAGTATAGGTTCTCCTGGCCAAGCTGACTAAAACAAAACATACAAGAAAAGAATTAGCTACATTGTACAAGTATAAAAGAATTATCAAAATAATATACTTAAATTTTACTTGTAACACGCATATTTTTTGACTTGCAAACATTTTTTTTGATCGTATAAAGAATGTTGCTTTAAAGCCCGCTATATGACGTTCTAATTATGACATCACGATGCGTTGAGGGTTTTTTTTCTTTCAGTTTTGTTTGCTACGGCAATATTTAATATCAAATTAAATTCGTCATCAATATGACAACGAAGGCATTTTATCAAATTACATTATACGAAATGAAAGCAATTTTATCCATTTTAAACGATGTAAAGTAAGTTGAGGAAGATTTATGCAAGAAGTGGATACCCTGACTTTTCAATTGAAGATGACCCATTGGTTCGAACATATAACATGTTTGTAATAAATATACATGTATTTTAATAATCAACAATAGAACAACATAGAATTGTATGAATTTCGTATCCCTTCTTCAGGAGAGTAAAATTTCCAATAAAATGAAAATGAAATACATGAATTTAAAACTAAAGAAAATCTATAGAAATCCAGACTATGCGGACTTCTTTACTGACTTTTATTTTTTTGTCATTTACCCATTCTGTCGGATAATTTCAGTTAATATGAGTAAGACTGTTTACTAGCTTAAATACGGATTATGTATTTAATTGCCGTAGTAAAAATTAAAATTCATAAAAAATTAAGATTATCTACCTCAGGCATAGCTCTTATCCTTTCCGAAGTTGTTTGGCCCCAATCTTTGGCACTATATTGATCACTTTTACAGAGTGTGTATCTGTCATGGTGTGGTTAGTTTTCAAACATTCGGTTGATCATCACTGAAGAACTAAATTGTCGAAATGCGCATCTGGTGCATTAAAAATTGGTGCCGTATATTTGATTATATTATGACCCCTGGGTCTAGGCCCTCTGCTGGTGGACCTGTTTAGTCCCGAGGGTCTCTACAACCCAGTGCTAGTACTATGTTACTAGCTTGAAAGCGATATGTATTTAATGGCAGTATAAAATTAGAATTTCATATAAAAATTAAGGATTATCTCCTAAGCGATAGCTCTCATCCTTCGAAGTTTTGACCCCAATCTTTGCACTACCACTTGATCAGCTTTTTACCAGAGTTTACTTTCCAGTTTCGGATTTTCAACATTTCGGTAATTGAGCGCATCACGAAGAGGACATAATTTTCCGAAAATGCGCATCCTTGTGCATAAAAATTGGTACCGAATACATATGACTTTATTCATCGTTGCTTGAGACTTATTTTACTAGTCTTAACAGAGATCTTATTACCATAAATAATGATGTTATACACACAGACATTAACTAGGCCTCCCAACCTTTGACACACATTGTTCACTATTCTATTTTAGTATAGTACTGTAAATTGCATGTTTATCCGGATTTCCAAACATTTTGTCGTTGTAAGACATTCTACTGCAAGGAGAGACCTTATTTTCTGAAAGATGCGACATCCTGGGCACTCAAAATCTGGTATAAATATCAGTATTGATTCCACTATTAGACCCTGGTCTAGGCCTCTGCTGGTGGTATTGTTTATTCCCCGAGGTCTCTACAGTCCCAGGTTGCTGTTACTAGCTTGAAAATACGGATAATGGATGCCAGTGGTAAAATAGAAATGTCTATCAAAATTAAGGATTATCTCCCCGGCATAGCTTTCTGATTCTTCGGATAATATTTGGTCTCCAGCCTTTTGGTACTATCTAATTACTTGTTCTTTTTTAAAGTTTTAATTTTTTCATTTTTGATTTCCAACAGTTTGTTGTTTGGTGAGACACCTGAAAGAGGACATCATAGCTCTAACATGCCGCATTGGTTGATGCAATCATAAATGTGTAATTCGATTGATTATATTTATAATGTCCACTCTTCCCTCTGTTACACACTAATGGGTTCTCACTCTTTAACCGCTAATTTTTATAGAAATTAACATTGGTATAGCAGACATTGCTGACCCGAGAGCATTAAAAACGCCTTCAAAATATAGAAACTTTTGAAACTTACAACATTATACCGAACTCGAGTCACGAGCTATGCAGGCGTGCCATTGAGCTAATGAAGGGTCCATAGTTCTTTTGGGAGTCAAAAGTTCGTGGGTTAAAGGTGTACGGGAATTTGGAAGATCTATTCAGCCCTTAAAAAAATCTAGTTCCAATTTTAGGTCATCGACACGTACAAAGACATCATTTTATTTTCTAGACGATTTTTAATCGAGGCGAGAAACCACAGAAAACTATGGTGCTGCACTAAAGGTGAGTTTATTTATACCAATGAATTAGTAGCAAGAGTGTCTAAACGGTGTTTGCTATTCTATAATTGGGGGTGATATTCGGAATTGCTAACAAGAAAATTAGTTTCACTTGAATGGAATCCTAAACAATGATTAATTTTTTTCTTTTTGTAGCAATAATGTCAATTATTGTCAGAACATTGTGTTAGTAATGATTATTTAAATGCGATCTGCTACATATCGTGTGCAAACATCAGACTAATCATCTTAATAGAGAATCGAAAAACCTACTCACAGCATTCGATGCAGCCGAGTGGTACTTGTATGAAAGAAACCATAATCACGTTACATTTTCTATCATACATATAATGGATTGTTTGTGTTAAATCCTTTCGTGGTTTTAATTACACAATTTAGCAGTAACTCGCCATTAGAGGCGTCAACTAGATAATGCTTAACTCAAAACATTTTTTTCCAATTTGATTATCAGATCTTGGGAACTATAATTATCTTTAATACATGCTTACCATTGTTTCCCATATTTCATACATAGACTATATAATATCATGCCCCCTTAATTTAGAATTTCCTTTTTGTTTTAGCTTGTATATCTGACGACTTAGTAGAATACATTACATCCCTGGACCACTTTCGAATGCGTTATAGAATAGGAGAACTGTGAATTGACTTATTAGTTATCTTCTACAAGATGTTGAATCTTATTACAAAATGCGTAAATTTGTCTGTTAAACAAAGTTGCGTAGAGAACACTTCCAAAGTTGTTAGTATTAACACCTACGACGTATCGCTCGAATCAAATAAGGACAAATTTAACTCTGGAGAGACTGACAAATTGTCATTTAAGACTGACCATGCAGTACACCGATTGGTCGCATGGTCCAGTCGTTAAATGATATTTGTCTAGTCATGTTTAAATTTTTCCTTATTGACATATAGCGATACGTGGTTTAAATACAATTCAGAGTTCTAGCACACTTCTGTATTAAAAGCATTTTAGAGACAAAAATCTTTAGAACAATCAACCAGTCAAGCTCTCTGCTTCTATACATCAAAGTTTCCAGGGATGTATGATTCACAGCTGCAGAAAAACAAAACAAAAAGGAACTTCAAAGGGGGGCATGAATAACCTGGAGAAAAAGGGAATACAGGTACATCTGAATAGTTTATAGTCAATAACGATTCATTAAAAATGTATCAAAAGCATTATCAGTTGACCCTTAAGGCAAGATTTTGTATTGAAAAGCACGAAAAGGATTTGAACAAACCTCTCTTTGGTTTGAAATGTAACGTTTTGTTTTCTTTAATACAGTACCCGGCTATCAATGCTTGCAGTACTTTGATGTTTTGTGATACTTGTTGCAGATGGCAGCTCACTTTGATATTCATCTACAATTCTGCAAAATTGAATTAATGCTACAACAAATATTTAATTTAAGATTTTCCCTCAGTGACAATTTGTTGTTTAACCGAATATCCTCATTAGAAACCAACCGTTTAGCCTGCTTTGATTAGGTATAATAAACAATTTAGTGCACAATAGTTCGGGGGATTTAATGATTAAAATCCGTCTAGAAAAATCATATTCTCCTTGTGCGTTGCCTTATATGATTTTTTAAGGCTCAATAGATCTTCAAATTCCCTTACCTCCCGTACAATAAATGTATATTATACTCCAAAGGACTATTGCCATTCGCAATGGACTGTTTTGCTCGTGACTGAGTCGGTAGATGTTGTAAGTTTTCAAACGTTTCTATATTTTGAAGCGTTTTAATGCGCTCGTCATATGCTGCTTCCAAATGTATTTTTAAAATTCGTGAGTGTAAAGGCGGAAGCGGACACCAATAATAGTTAATGTTCTGTGATATCATTATTTAGGTATATCTCTGTTATCTAATGGCAGACTGACAACTACACTATATGATAAACGTGATGACTTTGACTTTGCAATTGTCAACTTTCCTTTTTTGTGTAGTAATGTACCACTATCACCTGCTTATGGTGTGTATGTCTCTCAGTTGATTCGATACGCAAGGGCATGCCATGCGTATGATGATTTTTTAAAGCGAGGCCAACTACTAACCAAAAAGTTGATGTTGCAGGGTTATAACGAATCTCGTTTAAAGTCATCATTTCGCAAATTCTACGGTCGCTTTAATGACCTTGTTTGCGATTACAAAGTATCACTAAGTCATATGTTGACAGATTTGTTTCATACCATTTGTTAGACTGTCATTTTCATACTAGATTTGACGACGGGTAACCCCGTTTACTTTGTTTCGACTACAGGCTCACGGCGGGTGTGACCGGTCAGCAGAGGATGCTTACTCCTCCATGGCACCTGATCCTGCCTTCGCTTTCGTCGAAGGTCCGTGTTGCCCTACACTCGATTTTGTATGTGTTTTTGGACTATGATTACGTTTCATACTTTGTTACTTCGCCATTTTATATCTAAAAAAGCAGCAAAACATACACACAGTCTTAACTATATTAACTGAAATTATCCGACAGGAAAGTGATGGAAATAAAAAAAAAAAAAAGTCAGCAAAAAGTCGGATTTCTATAGATTTTCTTTAGTTTTAATTCATGTATTTCATTTTCATTTATTATGGAAATATTTACTCTCCTGAAGAAGGGATACGAAATTCCATACAATTCTATGTTGTTCATATTGTTGATTATTAAAATACATGTACTTTATACAAACTGTTACATTGCTCGAACCATGGGTCATCTTCATTGAAAAGTCAGGGTATCCACTTCTTGCATAATCTTCCTCAACTTACTTTACATCGTTTAAAATGGATAAAAATTGCTTTCATTTCGTATAATGTAATTTGATAAAATGCCTTCGTTGTCATTTGATGACCAATTCTAATTTGATAATTAAATATTGCCGTAGCAACAAAACTGAAAGAAAAAAAAACACTCAAACGCATCGTGATGTCATAATTAGAACGTCATATAGCGGGCTTTAAAGCAACATTCTTTTATACGATCAACAAATGTTGCTAAAGTCAAAACAAATTGCGTGTTACAAGTAAAATTTAAGTATATTAATTTTGATAATTCTTTTATACTTGTACAATGTAGCTAATTCTTTTCTTGTATGTTTTGTTTAGTCAGCTGGCCAGGAGGAACCTATACTTTGATAAAACCAGATACTGGATGTCCACAATCGTGGCTGGAGGGATGGCGATTCCAGGACAATGAAAACAATAACAACAAAAACAAGATACATCCTGGACACCACCTCTTTGGTAAACAACTTCACTAATTAAAAGTCAAAGGGTGAATTCATTGTCCTAAAAACCCTGTTTGGATTGTTTTCAACTACTAAATATTAGGAAGTTTTCTTATATAAATCATACGCAATATCTTTCATCAAAAATTGTAACTTGATACAAACCATTTATTTTGTTATCTTTGCAAATCCATAAGCGCTGAATCTTCAGTACATGAAAGTAATGTTAATAAATTCTGACATTTTCATTCAAATAATTTGTAAAATATTTAGCAACTAGTACCTAACTCATCCCATGCCTGTTCTTGTGAAGGATTCTGTCTTACTATTCATTGGGTTGTTTCACAACATGCCAAAGTCCATGAAGTCAGCTTATTTTGCTACAGAAATTATTCTTATTTGATG
>CAJDSM010043735.1:0-15309 GCA_903981925.1 Ostrea lurida
TCTATTTATCACACAACGATCATTAAAGGGACTGACCCGCGATGTTTGATCATAAGATTTTTCATTTTTGATGTTAAACATAGAATACTTAACTCATTTCAAATCTACATTCAAATTTTGGACCTTTTGAATGCAAGGATCAGAACGATATTTTAGCTGTAACTCTTTGTTATGTAAACAATGACTCGAGTCTTTTATGCCGCATTTGGGATGACGGTTACGCGCAACATTGTGTGGTGGTTCCGCAGCTAGACTAAGACCAAGTAGAGTAAACATGTAAATTTTCACATGTATGAATTCACGTGTTAGTCCAGGAAATTATCATTTGCAGTCATCGCCCGATTTTTGCACAAGAACCGCCACCCCAAATGTAGCGTTCTTACCAGTGTTTATATTTACAAACAAAATATGAATCGCCAATTTTGTAATATAATGCATTGTGTTGCTGCACAGTCACAAATTTGAACTTTATTCACATCAGACAAGATATTTAGGTCATAAAAAGTGAAAAGCAAAATTTTCGAGAACAATCGTGGGTCAGTCCCTTTAAAGGCATATTTTGATTTACTTTCTATTTCACAACCCGAATGTTTCGTTTTGTTATTGTTTGACGTCGTCAATTTGATTGTGACGTCGCCTGCAACGTCACGGTTTTTGAAGAAGCTGGAAATTATTTCTCAACTTCATAAAAAGACACAAAATGCCCTTGGAATAAGCCTCAGGCTGACAAATACCAATGTCTTTACCGCTGAAGCTTTACAAGTTTCGCAAGGCATGATGTGCAGATTTCTTTACGCAGCGCAGGATTGATTACCTAAGCCTCAATTTTGCATTCTATGAACTCAGTACCGAGTTCATTATCAGGTTTCCACACCCCGGTTTGACCAAACGAAACAGTACCGTTGTGTGATTATAAACATGGCATTAGCTGCATTGTTCTACGTCATCGAAAAACGCTCGTTATAATCCGGCAATCTTCAGAACACAAAACAGATGAATGATGAATGAGATACTAGTAGTCAAACTCACAACTTTGTAATCATTATCGCATCCAGTGTATTTGTACACATTCTGAAGAATTTTTTATAACTCTCTACATATGATCTTTGAGGTTATGTATCATTTTTAGCACATGCAAAATATCTTAGACCCTATGCAACCGTTGTTGGGACCCCACGAAAGGGAAAATACCTGGCCTGACGTAGCTTTAGATAATAAACAAATACCCTAAAACAACAGTGAAACGGTTTTATTTATGTGAAAATGATTTATCTAAGGTGATTTAAGACTCACTCACGACACACAGCAAGAATATTTCTAGGATGGAATATTAGCTGTAAGTAATTTCCGGATCCCGACGACAAACGTATGTATGCAGGAGTCCACAAAGGGAAAGCAAAATGCAAATACAACAAATGAATAACGTTTTTCAGTGAATATGGCATTAAGAAATGCAATTGCTCTGCTGGCATATTTCCTATGATGCACTAATGCGCAACATAGAATATGCCAGCAGAGCAATTGCATTTCATAACGCCATGTTCACTGAAAAATGTCATTCATTCCTTATATGGACCATTTAGCAGGGAGACATCATATATTATCAGGTCTTAGTAGGATTATCACTCGAATGCCAAAGTAATCTTCTAAGCTATTTCGGGTTTTGGCCTTCCTGCATGTACATTTACCGCTTACATTCAAAATATGTCGTCATCTTATGATTACGTAGTCAGACTCACGCGCCATCTAGCGTTAATTCAGATTATAATTGTTCTTTTTTGCACGCCATCTAGTGTCAATACGGTGAATGACTGTTTGTTTTGCAAATGCTATTGTTGGTTTTGCAACGGAGTCTGTTGATTTTAATTTAAACTGGTTTGTTTTGCATATCACTATTTGATTGCAATTAAACCAGGTTTGTTTTGCATATCAGTATGTTTTTGAAAATTTATTGTTCGTTTTGCATTAATGTTTTTTTACCCTGTCCGCCGCCCATACTTGAACCATGTTTTTAACACAGGGTTTGTATACTTGTAAAAGTTTTGTTAAAGGGACATGGACACGTTTTGAGCTAAATTTTACATTAGCATTTTTAATGTTTAGAATGCTTAATTAAGTTATTTCTAATGGTCAAGAAAAATTTCAATGTCAGTTGTTGAGTTACAAGAGAGATACAGTGCTCACAATTCTTTTGTTGTGTAAACAAGGCTCGTTGCTTTGTTATCTGTTTATAAAGTTGATTCTAAGACAATAATGTACCTGTTTGAAACAAAATGTGATGTGAGTACAATGGAAATCTTTTAATCTAATGTGTGTTTAGATAACTTCGTAATTGAAAAAAAATTCTGCTGTAACGGACATACTGTCAAATGTAGCGTAACAAAAACATGACACGGGCTTGGTTTTTACTAGCGGGCGAATTGAAGTGCTGATATTCACTTATTAAACATCGACAAATGACCGTTCAATTTTTTCTAACATTAGAAAAAACATAATTAAGCATTGGAACACTTGAAAATGCAAATTACAAATTTAGCTCAAAACGTCCATGGCTTTTAAGCACCCCCCCCCCCAATTACAAGTTAGTTTTGAATATAATTAAAATGTTTCTAGTGTTTATCACATCTTATTTTGTTTTAAACATGATATTTTCTATAAGCAATCTGTATGAAAATAAAAACCAGGGTGCGGGTCTTGTTTTCATAACGAAGAGTTGTGAGCACTTATCTCGTTTGTAACTCATTCAAATTGTCGCTGACCATTAGAAATAATTTATTTAAGTTATGAAAAAATTAACAAGATGTATTTGTGAAACACTAATGCCCCCATATCTCACATGTCAGTGGAAGGGGCTTATCATAAGGATTATGCATGTGAAATATGCAAGGTCTATTATTTACCATTCAAAAGTTATGGTCAATGTTAAAAGTAAATCAAATTTCAAGGTCGAAGTCAGGAGGTCAATAATTCTAGTACTGGTTGAAAGGGCTTGTCACAAGGAATGCATGTGTAAAATATGAAAGCCCTATCAGTTACTATTTAATAGGTATATAGACAACGTTGAAGTTTTTAAAAAGTAGGTCAAAGTTCAAGGTCAGTTGGTCAAATATGTTGGTATCAAATGAAAGGGTTTGTCATAAGAAATACACCTGTGAAATATCAAAGACCAATCTCTTACCATTCAAGTTATGGCCAACGTCAAACTTTTTAAAAGTATGTCAAATTTTAAGGTCAATGTCAGGAGGTCAAAACTTGTCACCAGCTGAAAAGGCTTGTCATAAGGAATGCACAAGTGAAATATGGAAACCCTATCTCTTGCCATTTAAAAGTTATGACCAATGTTAATGTTTTTGAAAAGTAAGTGAAAAGTTTCGTTTTGATACCAATAAAAAGGTCTTATGTGTGCAATATCAAAGCCCAAGTACTTATACCAATCAAAAGCTATAGCCGAGGTTAAAGTTTCAGATAGAATGACAGACAGGACAAAAACAATATGCCCCCAATCTTCGATCACAAGGGGCATAAAAATGGGATTATAAAATTTCAGAATGTTCAGTTCAAACTTTATACATTTCTTACAGTATGTTGATTGATTCCGTATCATCTATTATTCTAGGTCAATGCAATAACTACGTCTTACAATCAAATCAATATAAGAGGTCGTCTGGATACCAGCTTACTCCCTCAGACACGGCGATATCAGATAATTTTCTGACCGAAGGATGGTACCGCTTCCAGAGTGGAGCGGGGAATGACATGGTTAGAAGTGCTCCAGCTCTAAGTAGTTGTGGTACAATTTTCCCAGTGTGGCTCAATGGTATGTTTTCGTTTAAAAATAAAAATGCACATGCATTTGAAGTATAAGTACACTTTTATGAAAATTGTATTTTTCTTTTCAAATCAGTGTCACATTTCCATTTTTGATGACAATTACCATTTCCTATCAGAGCGCATAGACGGATTTTTGAAAGGGGGGGGGGCAACCTTAAAAATCATGAAGTAGGCGTGGCGGGGACGGCAAGACTTCAAGATTTTGTGACAAAGCTAAAAAAAAGTCATTCGAATACTGAAAGTGGGGGGGGGGGGGGGGGGTGGGCAACCAACATCTATAAATAACACTTGAAAATTAGGGGGGGGGGGCCAAAAAACTTCTAAATTCACAGACGTGAGGGCAAACTGTCTCAAAATCACTGTGCAATTTATGAGATAAAAAAAAGATTACCTGACCCACCAAAATGCGGGAAGACCTGAGGGAGGGCGGCAAAACATCATCTTAAACCCCCCCTCCCCACTTCTCTGAAAGGCAGCATGCCCCCCCCCCCCCCCCCCGGTCCGGACGCCACTGCCTCGCCCATGCCTATCTATATTTGTTTTTGAAATATTTTGTGCAGGTAATTTGCCCAGCCAAGCAAATGGTATCGTTAACAGGAGTGCATGTGTTGTTGGTGTTAGTTCCGGTTGTGAGTCAACCATACCAATTCAAATAGAAAACTGTGGGATCTTTAATGTATATTACTTGAGGAGGACACCCGCTACAGCGACCGGTTACTGCTTTGGTATAGCACTGTCTTATATTGTGTATTTATAGTGCTATCTAATTTACGTTTTGAAATGTGTTGCTTATGTTTTAATGGTTAATGCTTTGCTATATCGTTATTACTTATATCAATTTAATGTAATTAAAATTAGAACAATTCCACATATGCAATATTCTATCAAAGTCCATTTAAAGGGGCATGGACCTAAAAATGTAGATTTCATTTTTAATTTTACAATGCTCACCAAGTATTTCTAATGTCAGTAAGTTTGAAGCATATTTGAGTTACCATGTGCAGATACAGCACTTCACAATTATTCGCTATTAAACAAGGCTCCGAGCCATGTTTTTGTTAACCTATATCTGACAAACAATTAAATTAAGTTTTTCCTGGTTTATTCACAATCCTAAATTTTATTTTAAACATGGTTAATTTCTGTGAAGCATATCTTATGTAAAAAAAAAAACACAAAAAAAAAAAAAAAAAACAACAAGCTCGACTTGTTTTAATAGCAAGAATTTAAGTGCTGTATCTTCACTTGAAACTAACAAATGACGTTCAATTTTTGTGACCATTTAGAAATACCATAAGTGAGCATAGTGAACATAAATGAAAATCTAAACATTTTTAGCTCAAAAGGTGACCATGCCCCTTTAAAGAAAAGTTCTATATCATATAGGAGAAGAAGTCAAGTGTCCGGACGGACAAGGATCACAGAGTGGTTTCACGCCAGGCTGCCAGACACTTCCGTCCATAACAGTCTCTCCAACTGTAATCGCAGATTTAGCGACAGGTCCTCAACTTATTAACGTGTCTACGTATGGTCCATCTGTATCGAGTTACTTTGAGTGCTACTTTGATCGTCCATCCATTCGTCCTTATTACTTTGACATAGCTTGGTACATAAATAGCGATGCTGTTAGAACATCGACTAATGTGGAATACGGAGATCTTGTCACGACAAGGCTACTACCAGAACACTGGAATGATCGATACCATTTAAATATGGTGGTAAGAGACAACGATACTGTAACGAGAACAGCAATTTACTGTTGATTCTTTTTAAGATTTGAAAGGACAGTGGTTGAAAAAAACATCTGCTATAAAATTTTACTGATACTTGATATCATCTTAGGGGGATTATCAATATAATACACAGTAATACCTACAACACTCTATGTTTCATGGTGTCGAATCTATTACATAGATGCAAGATCAAAATATGTAACCATACACAGCAATAGAATGACCAACGACACGAATAATTAAATTGACAAATTTTCAAGACGTGATATGATTATAAGAAATACACGAGAAATGCAGTAGCTACCTTGTAGTAGTAATTTTCCATAGTTCCCTTTGTAGTTTTAGTTGTGCATGGTGCTAGTTCTTGTTTTGTTTTCTTTCACTTTATGTAATTTATCTGTGTCCAGACGAAGGAACAGGCTGTTCCGAAAATTTGACAATATCAACTAATCATGTTCTTGTCGTTGGTCATTTGTAGTGCTTTAACGACGACAGACCTAACTCGAAATTTCGTGCTTCTGCGCAGAAAACCGCACAATGCAACTTTCATAGGCATAACCAAAAAATCATTCACTCTTTTTTGTATTGAAAGTCTACGGCAACATATTTAGATTATAAGTTATTCATGAAATATAATTTATAGGGGTGTGACGTTTGAACATAATCACTGGCCTTTGTATTTGACGTCACAATGCCGATTTGTGCTGGAAATTCGATGTGTGTCGGTTGCTAATACCTAGAGTGGGATAGCAGAGAACTTGTCACACGAAAGAGGCACAGTGTAATATGGCAAAAAAGTCGGTTTATCTCATTTCTTTTTATACAGAGAATACACTGAATAAATCATATGGCGTTATTGTGAGAACTTAATGTTATTCGTGTCCGAATAAACAAGTACCATACTACCTAACAGTGCTAACTTGTACATGGCATTTTAACTTCAAACACATACGAAATGTTTAGGAAATCCTAGTGGTTTAGATAATACAGATGAGTACAGATTGTAAAACTGCCAAAGGGAATAAAATATGGTATTCTTTTGCTTAATGGCTACAAGAAAACGAATCAATGAAGACAGAAACAACAATATCGCTGGGTATAGTTTTAGGCAACTGCTAACGGACAAGTACATACTTGTCTCTTTCAAACAAAATACGCATGCGTACGATATTCAACATGGCAAGTGGAGAAAGTAAAATGTGGAAAATAAGTAATAACCAGTGTGAAGTGGGTAACATGGGTGAGGGACGACAAAGGCATCGTATCAAGCCGCAAATGCCATGTATATGGAAGAGGAATGTGTAAACAGGGAGAAGTACATATGGGGAAACCGCCCCGTGAAAATGATAACAAGTGAATTTCAATGCGTACAGTACAAAAGGTATAATCAAAGTACTGAAAAGTGCAAAACGACAAGGTGGACAAACAAAAAAGATAAGGTGGTAGAGAAGCCGCTACGATAAACAAAAAATGGACGGACAGTCCATGTTGGGGAACTGTAAGGGGGGGGCAGACTGGGTCAGTGGTCAGTGTGGAAAGCCAAAGTTGAGAAAAGGAACGCAGAGCTGGATAGATGACACCTGCAGTAAAACTCGAGCTACCAGTGGAGAGTGGTCCGAATGCCTCAGTGCCTGACAAAGCAGTCCGACCATGGATAAAGTGTGATAATAGGCGTAAATGAGCGAGAATAGCCAAGTCACGTTAACACCACAGAAACAGAGATGGGTAATGTCGAATCTGGAAGTCGCGAATGTGCATGGAAGCGATACATTGGTCAAAGTAAGGAGGTGAAGCGAAGTCAGGTAGAAGTACATGCGTAATAAGGGAAGTGGATACATTAATACCAACAGAGATTACAGGTAGAACTGGGAACGTGAGACAGTAATGGGAGTGACATGTGATACAACAAGGCCTCCACAGAAAAAAGTGCGATGAGAATAATGTGAAAAGCAGAGCATCATGGCCCAGGGATAGTAGATGGTCAGGGGTGACAAACCATATGTTAAAGGGGATGAAACAAGCATGGAAAACAAAGTGAGAAGGTACTAGGACTGCCGGGGGGAGGTCAAAACAAAATGAGAGGCCGTATGTATAAACACGGGTGAGGGGGGGGGTGGACAAATGAAACAAAATGGCCAAGATCAACACCCAGAAGGCTAGCAGTGGGGTAAGATGAAACAATATGAGCATAGGTGTGGAAAAAACAAAGGCGAAACAGCTAGTATGTGAGTGAGTCGAGGGACCACATTCAGGAAAGGTGTAATTAGCTAAGCAGAGTGGTAAACATGAGAGACATACTGCAAACTCAGTAGAAAGGCGGAATGGTGGTGCCAAAAAGGGGAGCGGGCGTCGGATGCTCTCACGCACCAACCATCGTGAGGAGTGACCGAAAGGTGAGCCGTGTGAGACTGATGAACATAAAGGTACCGTCAAATGCACCTCAGGTGAGGAAGGGACAAAAAAACGGTAATGAAGTGGGCAATCAGAAGGATATACAGTGTAAAGACATGTAGTGGAGTGCGGGAATAATGAAATATTAAGAGGTAAGGTGGTGAAGGAACACCTGGCATGGAGAAAAAAAAAAAAAGCTGTGGCGCAGAAGAAAGAAAAGGAAGTCTGGAATGGGTAATGGATACTGTCAAAGAATGGTACAGGGAATCAGACATGCAAAAGGTGAACTAATGTAAGGTAAGGCATTAAAATCAATGTAAGCGGTAATATAATCATACATGGAAGTGAAGGACCCCATGGCTGCACAGACGCGGTGGGGTACCACTGGCCAAGATGGTCAAATACGCAACATGGCTAAAACCAGACCCCATAATGCGCGTGCCGTCCACCAGCTTCAGCACAAAAGTAGCGATTCGGAAGAAGACCTACATCCATGATGAATGAACGGGTGGCAGGGCGGAGCTACTATAAATGATGATGCACGCAGAGTCCGAAACACCAGCCATCGGAAGAGGTGGGCCTCGGCAGGACAAGCCGGAACCAGGGGGGGGGTGCGTGGAGGGAAGTGCTCCAAGGGCGATGATCATGATCATGTGAGTGTAACAGTCGTGACAGGCGCACGTCGAGACAGATACGGGGGCGTGGAGAAATGAACGCCCTCGTCAGGGCTCCTGTGAGACGCAAGCGGGGGTCGAATAGGTGAACGGCGAGAAATGAGGTTGGTCAGTGGGACAATAACGTGGGTTAAGTGATCGAAGAGACAGAAGGTGGAACCTTCGAGCGGGAAGATGGTGTTGACGCAGAAGGAGGCGGACCAAGGGTACTTAAACAAATGCAGATGCGGTCGGCATAATATAATGACGCAGAAACAGAATGAAAAGGCCTTACAAGCAAAGGAAAATGCAAGGCGGGGCGACGAATAATAAATGTGAAGAATATATGTGCAAAAACGTAGAATCAGTCAGGTAAGGTAAAAGGCAAAAGTGACTCAAACAGTGAAGATACACAGAATGGAGTGAAAAGGTCATAGTAGAGAGAAACAGTCAAGGTAAAGGCAATCGAGTAGTAGAGAACCGTAGGCCCGGCGGGCATGCACAGCGGTGGCAGGACGCACTTGACAAGCAAGCCGGACAAGCGCGGGTGTAGGGGCACCCTCAACCTCCCTTAAGTCGGGCACCACCAAGTGTGAATCCAGGGTTGAACGGTCCGGTGGGGGACGGGATTCCGCCAATGTACGCACGGCGTGGTGGCGTGAGGGGAGCACGCGCCTGGGTGGCGGGGGAGAAAGGGGACATGAAAACAAGAGGTAAACGGAGGTCACGTGGATAAGAAAACAGCTGGGTGCGAAGAACCCAAGGCACTGTCCAAGGAACTAGAGGTAAGGGCAGGAATAAAGGAAGCAAAGCAGAAAGTCGGATAGGGCGCCGTCTGGTGGAAAAAGAAAGGCAAATGGTGAGATATGCAGGTAAAGGTGCTTAGGGATGTCGTCGGGAAGGGTAACGGTGGAAAAGGGGGAATGGGAGGAAGGTAGAAAATGAAAAGCGGGGACACGCGCTGGTGCAGCCAGTGTGGGCGGGACGCTGGACAGAAAGGGGATCAACCTCAAAAAGAACGCCAAAGCTGTGGATAGAGAGTAGTAAGGGAATGATGACGCGTGTAAAAGGGGAAAAAGACAGTAGTCTCGCGGGAGCACAATGCAGGAAGTGGCAAAAAGCGCCCTGGACACAGACCCGAAAGAGTGCCGAGGACCTACGAAGTGGGCTAAGGGATGGGCCTGACTAATCGCGGTGGAGTAACGCAGGAAGGTAAGATTCAAACAAGCACATGATGCCAGAGTCGCAACGCAAGCAGCGTACGAAACGCCCGACCAGAAATAATGGAATGATACCCAGGCCCGGAGGGAACAATAAACAAAATACAAAATGAAAAATCGTATGAAAACAATACCTAAGATGGTAAGCGAGAACAAGGAAATTCAATCACTAGGAACGCAAAGACACCATGGAAACTAACAACATGAACTCCAGAAACAATCAATAACAAGGGATATACGAGATGAAATCAAAAAATAACATGCTAAAACAAGAAACTATATACAGTAAAAATAAATAGAAAATATCAAAACTAATAAAGAACAAAAGAATATTAAAAACAATATGACTGGAAAGGAAAAAAAGAGAAAATGGAAAAAATAACGAAGACAATGAACTGATAGCAAAGTAATACATTGTTTCACAAAAAATCAGCAAAGATTTTACACATAAAAAATATAAATAATTAAACTATGAATCTGCATAGAAGGCAAAGTGAATTGAAACACATTCTACATATAACACTATGAATGCAGTTTTAGATGTAGGACAGCCATTTTTTTTATTAAACAGTGTCGTCAATGTCAGGTTTAAAATTTTTATAAAACTGTTAAAAAATGAATAAATGCCTGACAACTGTGAGAAACACTGACTTTCTAACGCTATTCGAAGTACAGACTGTCCTGGCTTTGGAACTAATGTAACTCCAGACGAGTGGTACACTCGATGCATACGCAAAATTAGAAGAATACAACATTTACAAATAAAGGCGGTGCAAGTAGACCTGTGCATGCATAGACTCTAGGTTCTTCATGAGTATAACACCCTAGGTGCCTTGACCACACATATGGGATATAAACAAAATCAAAGCAAGTGTTAAAAAAGGATACATACTGCAACTCGGCATAGATTTGCAACCATGACCTGAAATACGAATGCGCCATAACTACAGGTAAGATCAGTTTTATTAGGTCGCCCAATAAGTCTGGCATTAACCTGGATGACACAACAAAATACATAACAGGACAATCATGAATGGCCAATTGCATATGAATGAAATCGATCATGAGCAATAATGGTCAGCAAATAGTCACGTTACGATTGACTACAGTTTTGTCAGTCTGCTCAATTAAATCTGTGCATGGTGAAGATAAAGATTAGACAGCGAGCAAGAATAAACGAATCGGAACGCAGAATGGCCTGCATTTGCAAACATCAGTTAGTATAAAATACAACCCAACAGTGTCAATGTCTCGATTAGGAGTTGTACTGCCATACTGGTACCTAGGGAACCTTGCACTAGCTGAATGATGAACTCGCCATATGAACAATCGAGCCTAGTGCTCATGCCATACGGGTGAGAACAGTTTGTAGATCACCCCAAGAACCTAGCATTGGATATGATCAAGTTCAGAGTCGGCCATATTCACCACATTAAGGACGAATTCGCCAATACTCGGCCCAGAAGTGGCCTGGGCATTGAATCGAGTTTAAGTAGTCGGGCCAGATCGCCTAAACACATTGGGTACTGCACGGATACACAAATGATTAACTCGGCTCAAAAATGCCAGTATTGGATATCACGAGATCTGTGATGTCGAGACCAATGCCACTAAACATTGGTACGACGCAACTAATACAATTCAGGCAATGACGTGCATGAATCGAGTTCAGAGATCCCCATAGCACTACGAAATTTAGAAGACGGCTCACATAACAAATCGTGCCAAAGTGCTGCATAACACATAGGCTGGAGCGGCATCACGGAAAAGTGAAGACGATAGTTATAGTCGCCCTAATGCTATGCAAATACATGACTCCATAGTCGGCGAAATTGCCTGCATTGACATCTAGTTTATAATCGTACCTCCAAATGTCATGCATTGGACAGACGGTCATACTCGGCCAATGCTACAGTGTGAAGCAAGTTTCGTAAGTCGCACAAAATGACTGTGTCATAATGGGATTTACAGACCTATAAGGCGCGTCAATAAGAACCATGCAATTGAATTCAGTTAACTAATAATCGCCCAATGCTGCATTGAGCAATAGACGAACCAATGACCATTGGGTCCAGTGCCTGCATTGGGTGACTCGCATTATTCGGCCAGATACATCAAAGCCGTAGCGATAAATTAATGGCAGTTGTAAGACATTCAACCAAACAATTTGCCTTGCATTGAATCCAACAGTATTCAATACAGTCGGAATCAAAATGTAGGACACTACGAGTGTAAACGACGGCCAAAATAACTACGTGCTACAATGCTGCATGGTAAAATCGGGTCTTTGTAGTCGCCAAATGGTTCTAAGCCATCTGTGAGAACCGAAAAGCGTCCAATACGATGCAAGGTCCAATATGCTCCCATAATTGCAGTAGAAACGCCGTTATCCTGTTAAATCGTCCAAATGTTCGTAGTCACTTGGACGAGCGCAACAAATACTCGTGCTCACCATCGTTCCGCATATAAACATCAGTTTAATAGTCGTGCAGATTCCGACCTGCATTGGATCCAGACGCCATACTGAGACTCACCAGATGCTCTTAGACAATGACATCCTAGCTTTTGTAGTCGCACAATTGTCTGACAGTTGGACGAAACCGTCCATCAACATAACTGGTCAGAGTGCAAACAATGCAATTGAAGCCAGTTTATAGGTCGGACAGCAATGCCTGCATTGGACAAGATCGCATCAGTAACTGGGGATCGGGCAAGCACGCCTGCTAGTCTCGAATCAGGATTGTAAGTCGGCCTAATGTCCTGAGACTAATTGGAACACGACGCATAAATTGGGGCAGTATGCCGCCCATGTAGAGATACTAGATATAGATTAGATCCAATGCCTAGAATTGAAGATGACTAAAGTCGTAAAATACCCGAACGCGCTGCATAGAAACTACAAGGAATATTGTAGTTCACTCATATAAGCCTGTCATTAGCACGAACAAGTCAAATAACATGGCCAATGCCTGCATTAGAAAGAGCGAGCGTCCTAGTACTGCACAAAATAGCACTGGCATGAATCAGTTCTATAGATAAGGGATCAAGACACTAGTGCAAAATTAGAAGAAATTGACTAGTCCGCGCCTAACGCACTGAGTTGACAAAGAAAAATATGATCACTCCGTAAACCAACCGTAAGGCATTGACTAGTTCAGAGATTACATCGCAAAAAGCAACGTGCAAAATGCGCTACTTAATACATACATGTAGTGGGGAGTCCAAACATCTCTTGCATATGGGTCTTTTTGACCTGTGACATTGAGTTGGGTAACTGCCATGTATGCTCGATTCTAGTGCAAATAGTGCTGCGCCTGGAATCTAATACATGACACTGAGGATAATTGAACCGCGTCATCTGTAAAAGTTCGTGAAACAACCCTAGTCATGAATTGGCAATTAACGACTCCGATTGAGAGATAAAAAGGAAAGAACCTAACGATTATAGACTGGATATATTGGATCAACCAGAAATAAAAGTTACTAAAATGTTATATTGCATTGGCTTAAAATTGAAATATATTTTTTGACAACAAAAAATTGAAATGTGAAAAAGAATTGGCTATTGTGTGCAGTGGAGAACACCCACATAAAAGCATGTATATTACCACTATCGTTATTAGTGGTATGCTGCATGCTAAACTCCATAATCAAATTCATCAATCGGTTAAAACGTATGAGTTAACTCAATAGTTATAAATCCACCTCTGTAAATGTTGTCACGTTGGATTACTCGATATGTATGCTCTCTAAAAGAGATTCGAGATTACTAATCTGTACAAATAGACTACTATTGTGCAGTGTACCTTCACGGTAACCCGTTTTAAACGATAATACGATAATCCTGCGAACACTCGCCTAGTTCGCTTAACGTAAGACAATATAAGATGATTAATTCTCTATTAAAAACGGCTTGAAAGACATGAAAATAATATGGAAGAATACTTATGAAAAACCAATAACATCAACCACTCGTAGTAATGAACTGCCACATAGCGAGTAGGTACCACTATGATTCAGGAAAAGAATGTAGGAAGTCGGGAGCCCCCCGGCGAAGGTGTAAGTAGAGTGATGATTTAGAAGCGGAGATAGCATTAAGGTAACAGAAGTGTAAGATAATTCAAAGACTCATAAGTGTTTAATCTAATGGTGAGATTATAAGTTCTAGATGTGAACTAAATGTATTGCACGGAAGACAAATAGTTCATCTGCACCAAGCTAGCACTCGCCATTAAGTGTAAGCTCTAAAAGAAAAATATTGGGGAAATAAAGTCAAACACAAATTCGTACAATAGTACAAAGAAATCGGAGCGTGTGAAAGGCGGTGCGAGGCTGGACTTTTTGCGTGGGTAGTGAATCATTTATAAACGATAAGTTCTGATTTCTGCAGTCTCTCTCATTAAAGTCAACTCTCCGCGGTAAAGGTTTGTCGTGCTCTGAATGAGAAGATATAGTCAGAATAGTCAAGATTTCTTATTCAAATACACCGAAAAAATACACTTCGCCGCTCTACGCCTACGTTGAGGTATATTTGTCGAAGTGCTTACATGAAGCAGGTTTCCCTCTAAATATTTCACCTTGACAAAGTCCTTAACGAGTGCGTGAGAGTCAATACGACCTTGGATCAGAATGGACTATGTCTATCCGCGTGACAATAACTTTTAGTCATACAGATTAGTAGATGATATTCACAGAATTAACTACAATGAGATAACTATATGGAATAGCTATAAACACGAAACGAACTTAATCTTAATAATGCTCCAGCTATCAGAAGATTTGCACACACGCACACCTGCGGCTAAAAATAACACGCAATCCACTAGGCGTCCCCGCATGTGGCATTATACACGGTGGGTATTTACAATAAATATTCTTCATTTATTCAGTCTTTCAAGCCGTTTATAAAAAATCATTTTGCTACGAAGCGAGTATAGGGGTGGAATTCTATCGTTAAACCGGGTCCGGAGGACAACTACATGTATCATTTTAACGATAGAACATTCTATCTAAGCAAATACGGATCCCTGGACACACCAGAGGTGGGATGATAACATGAATAACATGATTTAACATGAGGAATTTGAATGAGTTAGCAATGCAGCAACCACTAATACGATATGAAATACTGCATGGGTGTTTCTCGCAAAGAATTACAATATAGCAAAAAAATTTCATTTTAAAGCCAATGCAAAAATTTATAACTATTCTTTGATCAAATACCAGCATATCGTGGCTTTATCTCTCTCGAGTCAATGCACATACTGGGCAACTTTCAATGCCGGGTCAATACTGGCAGTAGACCACTCGACTATTTCAAGAGCCAATACAGGCATTACCCAACTCTGTCACAAAAAGCCAATGCAGGTGTTGGACCACTACATGTATTTCAAGAGCGCATGCAGGCTTTGGATGAATCTCTGAACAGTCAATGCAGGTGTTAGGAGAATATTTCTTTCAATGCAGGCGTTGGGCGACAAG